>ML110704.1:70053-89012 GCA_003697995.1 Taxidea taxus jeffersonii | reverse complement strand
CAAAATCCTTGAGGAGAACACAGGCAGCAACCTCTTCGACCTCAGCCGCAGCAACTTCTTCCTAGGAACAACGCCAAAGGCAAGGGAAGCAAGGGAAAAAATGAACTATTGGGACTCCATCAAGATCAAAAGCTTTTGCACAGCAAAGGAAACAGTCAACAAAACCAAAAGACAACTGACAGAGTGGGAAAAGATATTTGCAAACGACATATCAGATAAAGGGCTAGTATCTAAAATCTACAAAGAGCTTAGCAAACTCAACACCCAAAGAACAAATAATCCAATCAAGAAATGGGCAGAGGACATGAAGAGACATTTCTGCAAAGAAGACATCCAGATGGCCAACAGACACATGAAAAAGTGCTCCACATCACTGGGCATCAGGGAAATACAAATCAAAACCACAATGAGATACCACCTCACACCAGTCAGAATGGCTAAAATGAACAAGTCAGGAAATGACAGATGCTGGCGAGGATGTGGAGAAAGGGGAACCCTCCTACACTGTTGGTGGGAATGCAAGCTGGTGCAACCACTCTGGAAAACAACATGGAGGTTCCTCAAAAAATTGAAAATAGAGCTACCTTATGACCCAGCAATTGCACTACTGGGTATCTATCCTAAAGATACAAACGTAGTGATCCAAAGGGGCACGTGTGCCCGAATGTTTATAGCAGCAATGTCCACAATAGCCAAGTTATGGAAAGAACCTAGATGTCCATCAACAGATGAATGGATAAAGAAGAGGTGGTATATATATACGATGGAATACTATGCAGCCATCAAAAGAAATGAAATCTTACCATTTGCGATGACATGGATGGAACTAGAGTGTATTATGCTTAGCGAAATAAGTCAACTGGAGAAAGACAACTACCACATGATCTCCCTGATATGAGGAAGTGGAGATGCAACGGGGGTGGGAGTTAAGGTGGTAGGAAAAGTAAAAATGAAAGAAGATGGGATCGGGAGGGAGAGAAACCAAAAGAGACTCTTAATGTCATAAAACAAACTGAGGGGGGTGGGGGGAAGAGGGGTTGGGTGAGGGTGGTGGGGTTACATCATATGTTTAAATAAAGCTTAAATAAAGTAAAAAAAAAAAAACATAAAAAAAATTAAAAAGGTATGAATTCCTTAAACATTGTTGCATTAGCCACTAATTTATTCTTTAATGATTAGACCATTTGGTGTAAATGAACTCTCTTTCTTAATAATCAATACTATAATTTTACTTTACAAACCTATTTCTATCTGGTTTCTCTTTTAAGAGCATTGCTGTCACTCAGGTAACCAAGCTCAGATTTGACCACCTCATCTTCACTAAATTGTTGCTTTTACTGGTTAAGTTTTCAGTTTCCAGTATGTCTAGAATCCGCCATATCTCCTAATGATTATTTACATTTTTGTTAGGTTGTCAATTAATCTGAAAAGAGATCTCCATTATTTTAGCCCCTCTGTGCTTCAATCTGTTTTACACAATACCGTGTTAACCAACTATCTACATTATAAAATGTACAGTTTTAGATGCAGAGATTCAGATACTGGCAAGGTTTGAAATGTGATCATTGACTAGAGGTTGCTGAAACAGTCGGAATCATGGACCTTTAAGATGAGGTTGTTGAAGTCACTTTGATTTTGATAGCAGCTCTTGATAGGAGAAAGAATATAATCCAAGTTCTAGAATGGACACTGAAAAAGAGGTAACTTGCAAATTACTCTAATTATATCAATTATGGCACTCTCCACTCTTTACCATGTACTGAGCTTTTTGTATACACAGCTTACTTTTTTTACCCAAAGTATAGTCTTCCTGAGGGATGTTTTGTGTATTATTTATTATTGCACTGTTATCCCAACACTTATGAAACCAAGCCAATCATACAGTATGCATGTAAAAAAAATCATTAAAGGAATAATAAATGAATATTAAACATGCAGCATATTTTCCTGATCCACAGGCTCAGTTTCCTAAGCAATGCAAGGGAAATCATAACTGTAGTTACCAGATAAGCCTTTTGTAAATTAATATATATAAAATGCTTAAATGAATATTTTGTATATTGGTTAGTTATCATTATATTGGGACATTTTTATATTATTGTATATGTGAAAATTTTATATAATAGCATAAGTATACATTTACTTAGATGTATTTTCTCTCTCAAATAAGTAAATCTTTTTAAAAAGCTAAGAAAAGTAATCTTTTATAAAGAATAACCTATATTTGTTATTTTAATTGTCCTCTAGTCCTGTAATGCCTTTACTTCCTATAATTTGCTTTCTCTTCCCACCAATTGTCTAAAACTTCTCTTCTGAGTTTCTGTTACTATCTTCTTGTTAGCAACTCACTAGATATTTCCTTCTCCTCTTTTTAAGCCATTTGTCAGGATCATTCTATATCAGTTGTTTGTTTTTTTTTTTTTTAACACTTTTTTTTCCCCTCTGCATTTCTATAAAAGTATGTTCCCCTGCTTTATCTTTCTGGATAATACAATGGATACTGCTTACTCTCTTTTCCTCCTCTTTCCGAGTTCTAGAGGTTGCAAAGAGCTGTACGGTCTTTTTCCATACCATCTCCATGCTGGTAACTTGCAAATTCTATTCAAAGTTTCATCTATTCCACGAGTCCCAGTTCTGTACGTGTAATGACCTATTTGAGATTTGCTAACAAAGCTCAACATATCCTACACAGAACTCATTACTTAATCGAAACAACAGATTGTTTTCTCACATTCTTTAGTTCCATTTTCTTGATCCGAAAAAACCCCACACAGCTATCATCAGCTATTACTTGTTTCTAATCCCAGCTTGCAACCAAGCAACAAATCTCTCTTACATCAAGAATCTATTTTATTTCATTCACTTCCTTTGTCTCCTTTGCTGTCATCCTTGTCTTTGTGATGATCATATCACACCCGGGCCACTAACAATTTCTTAACAAACTTCTCTGCATACTCTCTTGAGTGCTGTCATATATTTATTGCATAGTATCTGGAGTGTTGTTTTAAAAATGTGAAAGGCATATTACCAAAAATGTTTAGAAAATAAAATGAGGGAATGTCTTCATAAACTAAGCAAAAATTTAAAATAAGCAAAGATTTCTTAGGAAACAAAGTATTCATTGTGAAAAAATATTGATGAGGAGCACCTGGGTGGCTCAGTAGGTTGGGCCACTGCCTTTGGTTCAGGTCATGATCTCGGGGTCCTGGGATCGAGCCTGCATGGGGCTCTCTGTTCAGCAGGGAGCCTGCTTCCACCTCTCTCTCTGCCTGTCTTTCTTCCTACTTATGATCTCTCTTTCTCTGTCAAATAAATAAATAAAATCTTTAAAAAACATATTGATGAAATAGAATAATTAAAATTAAGAATTTCTAACATCCAAAGTTGCTATAAAAAATCTGAAAAGTAGGCACTGGGTGGCTCAGTCAGTTAAATGTCTCCCTTCAGCTCAGGTCATGATCCTAGAGTCCCAGTATCAGGTCCCACATCAGGCTTCTTGTCAGCAGGGAGTCTGCTTCTCCCTCTGCCTCTGTTCCTTCCCCTGCTCCTTCTCTTTCTCTCTCAAATAAATAAATAAAATCTTAAAAAAAAAAAGCTGAAAAGACAAGTCACATGTGGGCGAGGATATATGCCATTCATATCAGATACAGAATGTATATACGGTATAGTAAACTCAGTAAAACATCAATAAGAAAATGCAAATAGCTCAATTAAAGATGGGTAAAATATTAATAGTGGACTTTATGAAAGAGGATATCCACATGCCCAAATTATAGTTAACTATCAGGGAGGATAAAAATTAAATGTTGAATGAGGTATCACTACTCTAATAGCAAAAAGTTAAAAGGACTAGTAATATGTATTGTCAAGGATTTGGAGCAACTGAAACTTTCAAACGCTGCAAGCCAGAATATAAATTTTAATAACTGCTTTGCAAAGCCACTTAGTAACATGAATATATGATACAGTAATCTACTCATTGGAATGCATTTATGAATGTACCAAAATATATTAAAGAAATGTTATGGAAATAATATCCATCAAAGCTACAACCTGGAAACAACACACATTTTTAATCACAATGAATATATTATTATAATAGGATAAAAAGCAAGGAAAAAAAACAAACTACAGCTAAATAAATCACAAGGATAAAGATCATAGACATAATACTGATAATATTTGATGAATCAAGTTTATTTGAATGTAAAGTATAAAAGATTCTCTGGAGAAGGATTAAGAAAGAGAATATGTCATAAACATCTCTTTACTTTTAGTTTTCTTGGCTTATTTTGCATTTTAGCATAGTTACACAGGATACTCACTGATATTTTAAATGATCTCTCATTTACTCTATTACTAGTGTAACAATGAGCATAATTTTATATCAGATTTTGGCATTAGGGTGATCTATATATTTAGTAACTTTGTTGCTCTAAGTTTTTTAATTTATTTTGTGATTTTGTATTTTATCATGGAATTTTGAGAGCTTGTATCTGGGACTGCTCTATAAGTTACATTATAGACAGGAGGTCATATTTTTCTAACTTTTAAATAAGAAAATCAAGATGTTTAAGAAAGTTAACTAAACACATGCAACTAGATGTCAGATTAAAATAGCCAAGGTTAGAAATAAAGGCCGTTATATATCCTATTGCAATGATCTATTGTTGTATAACAAATATCCCCAAACTTAGTAGTTTTAGAACAAAGGAATCATTTTATTGACATCTCTTCAAGGTCTGATTATGTGATTCTTGATCAGAGTCACTCACTCATTCCTTTGTTGTCCTATAGTAGATGAGACTGGGTCTGCTTGAAGGCTTCTTTGCTTTCATGTCTGCAGGTTAACTAATGCTAGCTAAAGCCTGAGAAATCAGCTGGGTCAGTCATCCTGAAAACCTAGACATAGACCCTCCATGTGGCCTGGGCTTCCTTATAGTATGGCTGGGTTCCACAAGCGAACATCACAAGATAATCAAGCAGAAGCTTTATTAACTTTCATGATTAACCTCAGAAGTCATTTGGTGTCATGAATAATGTGGTCACAACTCCACCCAGATCCAAGTGCAGAGGATCTAAATCCCACCTTTGGGTGGAGGAATGGCAACACATATTGTAGGAAGAACATATGAGATGATTGTAGACCTGCTGCATGTTCTAAGCCAGAAAACATTATTGTACACCCAAATGGATTTACAATACTGATGCTGAACTAGAGAAAGTTATTAATCAAAAAGAGGCTGTCACTTCTCATCTTTATTGTGTCTCATCTTTACTATAATTTCATATATCGCATAAAGCTAGTGGAAATGGATTAACATTAATTATGGAGTAACTAGTGCAACATAAAATATTTCTAAGTATAGTTATTATATATATATATATATATATATATATATATATATAGGATCTTTACTAGCCCTAAACTACTTTCAGACTCCTTTTTCCCATCCCAATACTTGTGTTTTAATAAAGAGGTAACTTTTTAAAAAAAATCCATTTGTTATAAAGTAATAGTTCTAAAACTAATTTCTAACAGTTGTTTTGCCATCAGTAGATATTTAATCCAGAATGCTATGTTAGATAGATTATCATATCTAAATTTATATATTGATGCTATAGAGTCAGCATAATGACCTTGAAATATGATAATATTTCAACAAATAGATAATAATGATTCTGACCATATATTTCACAGGAAAAATATTGTAGTCTATGTTATTGAAAATACAATGCCCTCTTTTGTTTTGCTGATTGTTCAACACTTTCAGGAACTTATTATGTTAATAGAAAAGATAATGGAAAAGAGAGATTTTGTCTGATATTGAACTGTAATTAAAACATTAGAGTTGAAATCTGTTTTTAATATAAATGAGAATTCAATAATAAACCCCAGTGACACAAATTACTTATCCTAGAGAAGCAGAGGGGACTTGAGAATTAATAACAATTTGAATACGCATTTAATAAAACTATGAACTAAGCAGCATGGGATCAGCAAAAATGATGAATTTAGAGTATATTCTTAAATAAACATGTTAAATAAAGACACTCTTTCAATTAAGACTAGATCATTTTGATCATAGTCTCTCAATATAGACCACTTCAAATATAATTTTTCACCATTTTTGATATTTTATTTTCTATACCACACTACTCTTTTTTTTTTGCAAGGGAATAAAGAATATATAAAGATTTTCAAGTAGATGATTAGTTACAGGTTTATCTTTTTTCAGAAGAAATACAGAAGATCACATACCATAGGAGATAACTAAGAAGGCAGATTGTATGTTCACACACTCATGGATACAAGCACTTGGGGCTCTAAAAAATTTCCTTCCAGTTGTAGCCATACCAAATGTGGTTTTTGATGTGATTTCATCCACTCAGGTTATATCTGTCAGGCTCTGTGCTCAATGCAAAATCTACTTAAGATCTCCCTCCTTTACCTCCCCCTTCTAAAATAGATAACTCTTTAAAAAATAAGATGTGTGTTTAGAAATGGCAAAGTTGTCATATTTTATTTCTGGATTCCTTTCCCATTTATTCCTTTAATATTTGCAAACAGGAATGGTTAAGGAAGTAGCCAATAAAGTCTTAACAATATTTTAAGAGAAATATAGACCAAAATATTTTTAAAATAATGACTATAACACTAGTAATAACAATTCATTAAGTTTGAACCATACTGAGCAATGTTGTGAGTGCTTTAAATTAATTAATTTATTTAATATTCACATTAATCTTCTGACTTAGAAAAATTAGATAAAAAGAAGTTTATAATCTGCTCAAGGTCAGAAGGCTAATAAGTGGCAGAGTGGGGATTTGAACTGTTAAGTCCAATTGCAGAATCTAAACTTAGCCACCAGAGAAAGCAGAAAAATCTGCTGATTTAAGATGCTGGGAGGTTGCTTAATATTTTCACTTTTTGTTTGGTTGGCATCTACTTCTTTGTGTTGAATTTAAGTAGTGTGTATGTAATTTTAAGTGTAGTTCTGCAATATAAAAAAGGCAAGAAGATGTCATGTGATTCAATAAACAGAATTTATTAGAAAATGATGCAAAATCTATTGGACCACTTAAAGTTTTTTCTCTTATTTCACACAAATACTACTCTGCTCCTGTAAAAAGAGTTTCACTTAGCATCTCTCCAATAAATATACATATCTTTACTAAATAATTTAGAACAATGGGAAAAAAATTTAATATACACAAAAGGATGCTAATTTTATACTTTGAAGGATACAAAAACTATAGGAGAGTTTCTGAGGAAGAAATTCTTAAATGTTTAGAAGGGTGATCACAAAGTCAGTTAAGTATGTAGGTGGCTAAGGTGACTAATTTAGTCACCTTAGCCACCTACATACTTAACTGACTTTGTGATCACCAAGTGTAGGAAATACATGAAATCCTATCTCTGTTAATTAATCAGTTGCTATACCTTTTATTTACAGTCTTTGAACAGCTTGTTCACATAATTGGATTTTTAGATGTATGTATGTAAGGAATAATCTCTGAGATCCTGCAGTCGAATCACCTGTGAATCACCTGTGGCAATTTTCTGTCCACAGGTTAGAGTTGGCAATCCTTAAGGAATTTCTCGGGTAAGCCTTTCATAAGTTAATATTTAAGAACCATTGTCTTTAAAAGGCAGGTGCCATTATTTCCCTAAATCTTTTGTGAATTATATGGGATTTCTTCATATTAGATAGTCAAGAAAAACCTTAATTCTGAGAAGGATGATACAGTAAAGCTTAGTAATTTCCTTAACAAATTTAGTATGATACATGAGGTAAGAAAAATATGGCTGGCCCTAAGGCTCAGTCCCTTTAAAAACAGCAAGGAACTGGAACTGGCTATGTAAGTCTGACAGTTTTAAACCTAAGTAAATCTCAATTAAGTATATTGTACTTGAGAAAATCTCCCTCTCTATTTAGAAAATTTCTTTGGTGAGAAAGAGAAGAAAAGTTTACTGTAATATAGTTGTATAGGTATGGTTTTCTACTCTTTCTCATCAAGTTAATACAGAATTATGAGGGTAAAGATTTCTTTAGTATAGTCTTCTATGATGTGCTCAGGCCAAATATGTCCTACATAAGTATGCTTTTGATTTAAGGAACTCTCTTGAGGGAGACTGTATACAATCTATAATCTGCTCCTTATGTTTTTTTCTTCCAAGTTTTTGTTTAAATTCCAATTAGTTAGCAAACACTGTAATATTAGTTTCAAGTATAAGTTTTAGTGATTCATCACTTACATACAACACCTCATATTCATCACAAGTATACTCCTTAATTCCCATCACACATTTAGCCCATCCCCCACCCACTTCCCTGCCATCAACCCCCAGTTTGTTCTCTATAGTTAAGAGTGTGTTTTATGGTTTGCCTTTCTTTGTTTTTCTTTTTTTTTTTTTTTAATCTCCATGTTTATCTGTTCTGTTTCTTAAATTCCATATCCAAATGAAGTGATATGGTATTTGTCTTTCTCTGCATAACTTATTTTGCTTAGCATAATACTCACTAGCTTTCATCCATGTCATTGCAAATGGTAAGATTTCATTCCTTTTCATGGCTGAGTAATATTCAATTATGTGTATGTATATGCATATATAGTATATGTACATAATGTATATATACATATACATTGTGTGTGTGTGTGTGTGTGTATGTATTATATATATCAGCAATAGATATTTGGGCTTTTTGAATAATATGGCTATTTTGATAAGGCTGCTATAAACATTGGGGTGCCTATATCCTTTTGAATTATTATCTTTGAATCCTTTGGGTAAATACTTAGTAGTGCAATTGCTGGATCACAGGGTAGTTCTATTTTTAACTTTTTGAGGAACCACCATACTGTTTTCTAGAGTGGCTGCAACAATTTTTGAAGAAAAAAGACAGTCTTGGGGCACTTGGTTGGCTCAGTTAGTTAAGCTTCTGCCTTTGGCTTAGGTCATGATCTCAGGGTCCTGAGGTCAAGTTTGCATTGGCCTGCCTGCTCAGTGTGGAGTCTGCTTCTCCCTCTCCCTCTGCCTACCTTCCCCCTGCTTGTGCGCATGCTCTCTCTCTCTCTGTGTGCCTTTTAAATAAATGAAATCTTTTTTTTAAAAGACCACTTCAGCAAGTGGTGTTGGGAAATCTGGACAGCAACATGCAAAAAAAAAAAAAAAAAGAAACTGGGTAACTTTCTTACACCATACACAAAAAATACATTCAGAATGGATGAAAGACCTAAATGAGAGAGAAAACCATCAAAATTCTAGAGAAGAACACAGGCAGCAACCTCTTTGACATCAGCCATAACAACTTTTTACTAGACACATCTCCAGAGGCCAGGGAAACAAAAGCAAAAATGAACTACTGGAACTTCATCAAGATAAAAATCTTCTGCACAATGAAGGAAACAATAAACAAAACTAAAGGCAACCTACAGAATGGGAGAAAATATTTGCAAATGACATATCTGATAAGGGATTAGTATCCAAAATATATAAAGAACTTATCAAACACAATACCCAAAAACAAATAATCAGCTAAAAAATTGGAAGACATGAATAGATATTTTTCCAGAAAAGATACCCAGATGGCCAAAAGACACACAAGATGTTCAACCTCACTCATCAAAAGGGAAATACAAATCAAAACCTCAATGGGATATCACCTCATACCTATCAGAATAGCTAAAATTAACAGAGGAAAAAAGCACATGTTGGCAAGGATGCAGAGAAAGAGGAATTCTCTTACACTGTTGATGGGTATTTTTATTTTTAAATTTTTTTTATTATAAGCATTCCTCCATAGACCTCATTTTACATTCCCATCCATGTAATCATTAATATTTACTATAGATCTTTCTGAGATATGTAAGCACACCATATTACCACTCATAGGACATATGACCAAGAGTGTTATTACAGGGAGGAACTACGTGGTTTCTAATGCATTTTGGCTTAAGTCACTTGCCTGTACATTACAGGTTTATGTGCACAGATATCCTTTCTTCTTCTTCACAATGGTGGCCATTATGACAATGCAAAGGGAAACATTGAGCTGGTTATAGTCATGCTGACAATCTCTAGTACAGAATCATAAACTAAGAAATATAATTACAGTGTAACTATGGGATATACTAAAATCTAATTTGCTGGCATTTGTTTCATTCAAGCATAGACTTAGCATGGAACGTGATTACCATGATATATATTTTATTGTCAATAACCATGAAAAGTTCCATAGTGCTTTATAGATTATAAAATGGTTTACTCTGTTTGATCTTCAGGAAATTCTGTGAGTTAAGTAAATATGATATGTCTTGTACTGGAGTCAACTGGCGGACCAAAGATGACTGGCAAGTGGGAAACCTGGAAACTTAGCCTGGTGGTTCCAGTCATGTCTATTTCAATGAAATACATATAAAACTTGAGAATAACTTTCTCTTTTTTATGTTACATTTACCTGGGGTACCTGGTTGGCTCAGCTAGTAGGATGTGCAACTCTTGATCTTGGGGTCATGAGTTCAAGCTCCACATTGGGTATACAGATTACTTAAAAATAAAATCTTAAAAAAACAATACAAAACAAAGCAAAACATCTATTCTTACTGTGTTTAAAATAAGTAGATATTCTCACCAACGAAAAGAAGTTTAAATTAGTTTGGGAATGTAAGTGGTACTTCCCATGGATTACAATGACTTAATGAAGATCTGTTTTAGTCAGGAGTGCCTTTGGGACCATGTAAAGAAATCATTTTAGGATGCTAACTAAAAATTTATTTTTACTCATAAAAATGATGTCTAGAGTATCTAGTTCAGATAGGATGGAGCTGCTTTAGGAACCCTTCAAGAACCCAAGCTCCTTTTAGTTTCCTTTGTACCAAAATTTAGTTCTTATTATTTTGACATGGTGGGTCTATCCCCATCCATTGCTTCCACATTCTAAATAGGAATAAAAAAGAAAGATAAAAGATACATTCTGGCATGTCTCTTGGAAGCCCCAGTCCCAGTCTATGCCACTTTTGCTAATGCCTCATTCACAAGAACTAGGTCATGCAATCAAATCTACTTGCAAAGCATTCTGGGAATATAAAAATTATAATAAGACACTTATATAGAACAAAATTAAGAAAAATTTTAGCAAGGAAGAAGGGGAAATGGGTATTTAGTTCATAATTAGCAATGTTTGCCATAAGAACCCAAAATATTGTGCTTATTCTCATATTAGTCTATACTGGTGAAAACTTTATTCTCAAGTAGCACTGGCCATTGAATGTGTATTTGAGAAACACAGTAGTAGCTCCTGTCTCCTAATCATAGATATTCTGCCCTTTTATTGGCTATACTTTTCTTTTAAATATCATAGTTTAAGACTGATACAATGATTTCTGGGGGTGCATAGGAGTTGTATGGCCACAGTAACTATATTCGTTTGTTTGTTTGGTAGATAATATATGAGGTTTAAGTGTGTATGTGGGTTGAAATTTTTTCCTGAAATGAGAGGTCTAGAATGTACTCCTTATGTGCAACTTATTATCTTTGTTTATGAAGAAAGTTCCAAAATATGCTTTAAAGTTATTTCTAAAAGAATGGAAAAATCACATTTTATGTCTTCTATAACTGTGCCTTTTTTCCTGACAAAGGACCATTTCCAAGAGGAAATGCTTAATATACACCATGAATCTTATATAATACATATAGAGTAGGCATCATCACGCATATGGATCCAATAGTATAAAAAGTTGCATTGGAAGAAAGAGAGAGTTCTCTTGCCTTTTTACCCATATAAGTGTAAAAAAACATCATTTCTATTGTTAGCAAATCTATTGTAGTATTTTCTAATTCCTCTACTCTACAAAATGAAGTAAAAACAATTTACAATTGTTTTTGGAATGGAATCTCCTTTGAGGTACACAAGCTTCGCTTATTAAAGTGCTGACAGACAAGGTAGTGTAATAGTTAAGAACCTGCACAAGGCTCAGGATAAATAGACTCAGCTCCACCTTATGCAAACTCTAACTTCCAACAGGTTATTTAACATTGGAGCCTTATTTCCTCATTGGCAAAAAAGAAAAGAATATAAAACTTTGGCTACTACATGTGGGGATAATTAAATAAAGCCACCCAACAATGCATTTGGCTATTTCTTAATATATTAGTCATTACTATTAGTCATCTTGTTTATTTTTTTTTCTTTTTCTAGAAAAATACCAGTAAATTTCCAATCATATGGGTACAAAAAAAGAAAGAAGGAGTGAAAGAAGAAAAGAAAGAAGGGGAGAAAGAAAGAGAACGAGAGAAAGAAAAAAGAGTGAGTGGGAGAGAGGGATGGAAAGACAGAGGAGGAAGGAAGGTGAAATAATAGCAGGAAAGAAAAGGAAAGCAAAGAAATAAGATTTGAAGTGATTTAAAAAATGTATCTTGGGCTTAAAAAATATTATTCTATCAGGGAAATGAAATAATATTTTCCATATATGGTTATTCTGTCAGAAAAAAAATGAAGTAACATTTCCCTAAAGCTGGACTATATTTTTGCCCCTTCATTTCCTAAAAGTCCATAAAACAAACAAACAAACAAACAAAAAGACAGGAATTCATAAGAGTCATTATGTGATTGCATTAAAATTAATCAGTGGATCAGAGGCTATGTTCCTTTAATAAGTCTTGAGAAAGTGTTTTCTAGATTTTCCTTCTTTTTTTTAGATTTTATTTATTTATTTGACAGAGAGAGAGAGAGAGCAAGCATGAACAGGGGAGGAGGGAGTAAAAGTCTATCCGCTGAGCAGGGAGCTGGATATGAGGCTTGATCCCAGAACACTGGGATCATGACCTGAGCCGAATGCAGTTGCTTAACTTACCGAGCCACCCAGGTGCCCCTAAAAGATTCTCATTTTTTTTTTCACTTTTTCAACTGTACTGGACAATCTTCAGTACAGTGAACAAAAGCATCAGCAACACCTATACAGTAAAGACATGACAATTATAGTAATAAAAACAAACTATGTAATTTAATATTTGTAACACAACTGCCTTCTCCAAAATCTTTATAGTTGAGTCGTTTTTCTTCTTGAACATCACAGATTTATATTTGGAGAGGTTGAATAAGTTCAGTGCCCAGCAGGCGTTGCTCCTGACTTCCCCACCAAGAGAATGCAGAAGTATGACGTAAAGTAAAACAAGTACAAGCAGATTCCTACCTTGTGAGGATGGGAGGTCAAAGACAATAAACTCTTTTTTTTTTAAAAGATTTTATTTACTTATTTGTTATAGAGAGAGCTAACACAGGCAGACAGAGAGGCAGGCAGAGGCAGATGGAGAAGCAGGCTCCCTGCCAAGCAAGTAGCCCCATGTGGGACTCGATCCCAGGACCCTGGGATCATGACCTGAGCTGAAGGCAGCTGCTTAACCAACTGAGCCACCCAAGCGTCCCGACAATAAACTCTTTTTAAGAGCTAAGAAAAGATGTGTGGGAAGGCATAACAGAAACTTACATGTATTTTCCCTAGAGTCTGTTGGATGTAAAACTGTACCATCTCCCAAAGAAACTTTGCACTATATGGTGTGTGTGTGTGCGTGTGTGTGTGTGCAAAATCTCTTTTGAAGAATTTGTTGAATCCTGAATTTTATTTTTAGGGGATAAAAAAATGGATCTAATGGGGGGATAGCCAAATATCTCTGCAGTACATTTTATACAGAATTTTATTTTCCTCATTATATACTGGTATTATAACACAGATATTTAAAAAATATATATATATTTTCATGGACATTTGGGTGGTTCAGTTCAATAAGCATCTGCCTTCAGCTCAGGTCATTGTCTGAGGGTCCTGGGATCCAGTCCCACATCTGACTCCCTGTTCAGTGGGGAGTCTGCTTCTCCCTCTCCCTCTCTTCCTCTTCTGCTCTTGCTCACTTGCTCTTTCTCTTTCGGTCGCTCTCTCTCTCTCAAATAAATAAAATCTTTAAAAAAATAAATAAAAAAATATTGTCAGTCCAAATAATATTGTCTATGATAGCCTGTGGTAACCCAAGGCTAAAATTTAGAATGGATGGACTGTAAATTCATCTTAGAATCTTGAATAAATACTATTTCTACACTGTGTTCTTAATAAAAATTTGCTGTTGTAATTTTATGATCACAGTATTGCACAAGTTCAGAGGGTTTGATTCACTTTTTACGATGTGTGAATAGCAACTCCTGAAGCAGAACTAAGTAGTTGGTACAATTTGGGAGTGTGCAATGAAGAGAGCTTAACTCTTAGAAGTACTGTGGAAATAAGCTATGTCACCAATTAAGAACAGATTCATACACTTTAATAATTAGATGAACAAGCAGGTATATAAGATGTACAAAGCAGCCAGGAAAATACTATAGCCTGGATAAACACATATACATACACACGTGTCCCTTCTGGAAGGTTCCATCAGTATTCCACCAACTTCTTTGGTCATAATCTTTCTGTAAATCTTCTTACAATATAGACACCAAAGACTTATACTTCCCGTCTTCATTCCTAATATCAAAAAATTCATAATCCTTTAAGGAAGAAAGAACATTTGTATCCTAGCATTAATAAATTATTTTTATTGTTTTGACGTGACAAGATTTTATCATCGCTGTGTAGTTTATTGGTTTGTGTATTTCTTGGAGATATTATGATGAAGAGCTGGATCAACTATTATGGTATTGGATGATGATTGTTTCAAATACCCATTTGTCCTATCCTTTCCCATTAAAAGAACTTGTGATATTTAGCCAGGTACTTGACTAGCCAGAATACCTTACCACACTGTGCAGCCTCCTTTAGTACTAAAAGTAGACATGTGACTGTGTTCTGACCAATGCAATTTTGGCAGACCTGATTGGAGCAGACTTTGCAAATGTGCTTAGCAGGGTCTACATGGTATCTCCCATATTTGTTATCATTGTGACTTATCCTATTCACTGTTTCAAGAGGAATGAAAGGTGCAGGGAGCAAAACTGGATTCCATCTTGCATAAGGATGGACGCCTACAGAAGAGCTGCTGACCTCCACTGATACACAGAAGTGTGCTGGTGAATAAATGATGGTTGTTTTAAGCCACTGAGTTTCTGGATAGCTTGTTTCATAATATTATTGTGGTAATAGCTTACTGTCACATCAGTCGATCTTCTTTAGGTTCTTTTTATTTTGGGTTTTCTGCCACTCTTAAACTATTCTTAACTAAAACACTTCACACAACATGTTCTACCATTTTAAGAATTACACCCATTTTTCTTCTTCTTAACTCAGAGGCAGAGGATTCTGAGTTGCAGTAACAATTCTCAGCTGCTTTGGCAGGCAAGAAGAATGTGATGAAAGGGTGATCCCTCCCTGGTCTTTATTTATAAGGAACACACAGCTTTCAATAGCAGCATCTTATCTACTATTTTAAATGATAATAATCATAAAGCATATCTTTAACAATTTTAACTTGCTGAAGAAATCCTATTTGATTTTGTTCATATAATTGTCTCTTTGAGGAAAATAGTGTCATATACACTTTATGATTTGTGAAATCATTTAAACAAAAGCCATTATGCAGTCAATGAAATGGTATTTTGAGATATATAAACTTGGATTGAAATGCTTTGTACTGGCCAAATAACCTTAGGGTTATTATTAAAGTATTTAGAGGCTTGGGGCACCTGAGTTGCTCAGTGGGTTAAAGCTGCTGCCTTCGGCTCAGATCATGATCCCAGGGTCCTGGGATTGAGCCCAGCATCGGGCTCTCTGCTCGGCAGGGAGCCTGCTTCCTTTCCTCTCTCTGCCTGCCTCTCTGCCTGCTTGTGATCTCTGTCAAATAAATAAATAAAATCTTTAAAAAAATATTTAGAGGCTTAATTGCCTTGTAATAAAAACAGATACATTAATTTTTTGTAGTTTTGTTGTAGGTACAATGTTATCTGGTAGTTTTAATATTAAACAAGTGTGATGAACAAAAGAAGACAATTGTTGACCATTATGAATATTTCCCTGTAATTGCTCCTTTCTTTGCACTTCCCAAACAACACTAATAATATGCAAACACCATACTAAAGATCGCTGAAATTCTTTTTTTCTTTTCCTGAAAAATTTTCTCATACTTCAGAGATCACCCTTCAAAATCCTTTGTAAACATTCTTCAATGTCCCTGTACCTTTTCCCTAATGGTCTCTCCACCCAGTCTTTTGACTGCCCCCTCCTGGCTCATAAAGCACAAAAGATCCTCTAAAAGTAGACAGCAACTTCTTGAAATAAAAATGTGAGGGGGAGATATGAAACAACATCCTGTAACAAAGTAAGAGGGAAGAAAGGTTGACAATATATTTTTTAAGACTTTATTTATTTATTTGACTCAGAGAGAGAGAGAGAGAACAAGTAGGCAGAGAGGCAGGTAGAGGGGGAGGGGGAAGCAGGCTCCCTGCTGAGCAGAGAGCCCATGCAGGGCTTGATCCCAGGACCCTGAGATCATGACCTGAGCCTAAGGCAGAGAGGCTTAACCCACTGAGCCACACAGGTGCTCCAGGTTGGCAAGATTTTGATGTGTCATCTTATACATAGATATCAATGTAGACATAGATACATAACTATAAATATATCAAATATCATCTCTCTGTGTCACAGAGTGGGGTACATATTTGAAGCTCAAGAAATCTTAATATTCTACCATTATTTTATTTGATTCCAAAAACAACTTTTTGAGTACAAGAGACAGGAAAAATATTATAATCCTTTCTTAATAAAGAAAATAACAAATTTAGAAAGGTTAAGTAAAATGCCCATGACCATATGGCTAAAAAGTAGTGAAAACTAATTATAAATAATGGGGAAAAGGATGAGGAGTGTGTGTGTGTGTGAGAGAGAGAGAAAGAGAGAGAAAGAGAGATGCATGTGTGTATGTTTGCATCTCAATATTCAACACTTAATGTATCCAATTTCTAACTAAAGAAAGTCTTTAGGACCTTAGGAGTTATTCTATGATTTTTTAAAATTAAAGTATAACTTCTATGAAGCCATATAAAGTAATCTTCAGTGTCCAACTGAATGTAAGTCAAGATGAGGTGTGCATATATTGTGAAAATTCTATCAAGATCAAGTTAAATATTTCCATCATTCCAGAATGCAACTTAATATTTTTCCCCAATAGTATTCCCCACTTCACTTCAATTTGCATAAAAATATTTTGATCTCTGTTACACCTTAACATAAAAAAAAATTATGCAGGTTATACTCTTTTGTGTCTTGACTTTATTCTCCCTACATTATGTCTGTGGAATTCATCCATTTTGTTGCATGTATTTGTTTTTTCTTTTTTATTGTTCTATTCATTGAAGATTAAACTAATTTTTTTCATTATTATACATTTGAAGGCATATACTCTGCTCGTAATTTGAGGCAATTATGCATGTTTTTGTACATGTTTTGGCATGACAAGGCATTTCTTTTTATTGCGCATATATTAGGAGTGGAATTGCCAGGTATTTTTTTAAGTATTCTTATTTTTAAAAATTTATAATTTAGATACATATCTTTGGAAGATTTATCTATGGCAAATTTCTTTCCCACATTAAGAGTTTCATATTTTATTTTCTTAATGGAATTTTTTGATGAACAAAAGTTATCAATTTAAATAAAGCCCAGTTGATCTATCTAGTTAATGGACAAGTAGAATAATTTCTACTTACCACATAATATGTATTATATTTATATATGGAGATGATTTATATATCTATGAATGTACATATATCTGTCTATACATGTGAATATATACATATACACACAAAGATTAAATACTTTCTATTTGTTGTATAAAGGTGTGGAAGGGGGAGAGAGAGCAAGATAAGGCTTGAATTTGCTTAAAACTAGTTGTTCCCTATGAAGCTAAATTAATTTTTAATCGTGTGTATATTACTATTCTCTACTTTTTATAGAGAAAAAATTTGTTTAAGCTAAGGTCGAATATCCTTTTTTTTTTTTTTAAAGATCTTATTTATTTATTTGTCAGAGAGAGAGAGCACAGGCAGACAGAGAGGCAGGCAGAGGCAGAGGGAGAAGCAGGCTCCCTGCCGAGCAAGGAGCCTGATGTGGGACTCGATCCCAGGACGCTGGGATCATGACCTGAGCTGAAGGCAGCCACTTAACCAACTGAGCCACCCAGGCGTCCCAAGGTTGAATATCCTTTAAACTTAGCTTATGTCAAATGCACATTGGTAAGAGTTAAATTTATATAGTTTTACTCTTATTTCATTTTTTAGAGTGTGCAGATATCCCTAAAATTGGTGACTGCAATTAATCGTGAAACAAAAAATATAAATAAAAATAATGGCTAGATAAGAAAAAAAGAGAGAAAGAAAAATATTGATAAAATGTCACTACAAATCAGCATCAAATTAGAGTCTTCACAGTGTTATACTCTATCTTTTGTTTCTGTAGAATGAAATAAGATTAAATCAGACATTGGATTCAGGAAAAAAAAAAACTAAGCAGCTTAATTTGAACATTTGATTTCCTGTTAATTCCATTCACATTTGAAATATCATTAGGCTATGTTTCTTAAGCAAGAAAGGAAAATTTGAGTTACTATATATTAATGTTGTAATACTTCAATAAGCACAATAAATTATATTTTGGTTAAAGTACAGTTTAGCTTTTTAATGGTTAAACAAATGGAATTATGAAGAGATTAATAATGATATATGTATTTCTAGCTGAATTTCATTTTAATTATAGTGAATAACTGATACTATGTAGAAAGGAAAAGAAAAAATAAATTCACAGTATTGTGCCCCAAATTACAAGATGACAGATGTTTCATATTTTATAGATGTAGAGAGATTATTTGATTTCATTTTAGTTTTTAAGTAGTCTCAGAATCTTAATTATATAAACACCAAGAGCAGTTACAATCTCTAGTGTAATTCTGAAACTTTCAACAGTAAAAAAGAAATGGTCTAAAA
>ML110704.1:0-69953 GCA_003697995.1 Taxidea taxus jeffersonii | reverse complement strand
AGAGAGAGAGGGAGAGAGAGTGAACGAGCACAGGCAGACAGAGAGGCAGGCAGAGGGAGAAGCAGACTCCCTGCCGAGCAAGGAGCCCGATGTGGGACTCGATCCCAGGACACCGGGATCATGACCTGAGCCGAAGGCAGCTGCCTAACCAACTGAGCTACCCAGGCGTCCCCTTAAAAATATTTTGATGCTAAACAATAATCATTGTTTAACTTGGTACTTTGATTACTGAACAACTCTAGACTTATAGTATAATTTTTAGTCTTTTAGTATGTAATTTTTCTGATTGTGCTTCCAAGAGAGACAGAGAGAAACAGAGAAAGATAATCAGAGATATTATTCTTTGTAGGTTCTCTACACAGTAAGCATCTGATAACTTCACTTGTTATGGACCGAAATGTGTCCCCTCCCACTCAAATTCATGTGTTGAAAGTCTAACCTCAGTGTGATTGTATTCCATTATAAGGAATGCAAGGAGCTAATTAAGGTCAAATGTAGTCATAAGGGTAAGGCTCTAATCTGATAGGATTGGTGTTCTTAAAAGAAGAGAAGAGACAATTGTGTTCTCTCTCCAAACTTAATCACAGAGAAAAGGTCATGAGAGGACACAGTGAGAAGACAGCCATCTACCAGCTAAGAAAAAAGGTTGTACTGGAAATCAACTTTTTTTGGAATCTTGATCTTGGACTTCTAGTTTCCAGAACTATGAATCATATATATTTGCCTTATTTATACCATTCTGTGGTGTTTTGTTATTGCAGCATAAGCAGGCTAATATAGGATTTATCCAGTAAACTTTAAAATAATTTTTATCACATCTTCTTGTGCTCAAAACCCAAATGTAAAAATGGAGGTATTTTAAACAAATGTTTTTGCATCATATTTACAATGGATATAAGTGCAGCATATTTATTATTTTGTATTAGGTGAAAGAAACTTTTCCATATGCATGCTAACCCAATCAAGAATCATCTCCAGTGAAATCTGTCATTGTTCAGGAACATACTTAATCTATAGTCATCTGTGCCTCTAGTTATGCAAAGATAAAGTATCTTTATCATCACTTCCACATATTACATTTCTTTAAATTCCATTTTTCCAAGATCATCTGATATCCATACATTCCATGACAACTTTTTTTTTTTTTTTTACAACTTCTGGTTGTATCAATTTATGTTGATTTTTTAAACTTTGGCTTTCCAAGGATTTAGTTGAGCCACTATCAATTTTTCAAAATGTCATTTAGTGCAATCCCTTGCACTAAACACTTAGAACAAAACCCTCTATATAATGTTAATTTTTTTCCTGGATCATAGTTAAGAGCACCATATTTGTCTTCAAACAGATCTGAGATCAAACACCTGTTCTCCTAATTATCATGTCTGAGCCCCTTAAATATGTCATTTAATTAACGTCCAGCATCTTTATTTGTAAAATAAGGGTAGTTCCACCATTCTCAATTGTTTTTTGAGAGTGACATGAGATGCTAAACATAAAACACTAAAAAATTTATTCCTGGCACAAATATGTGTTAACTATTAATGTAGGTTTTATGTTATCATTATTGTTTTATAATTGTTTTTGTATCAACAAGTGTTTCATTAACAATTATTGGAATAAATAAATAATTAATTAAGGCTCAGTAGCTATTTAAAAATACTATCTTATTTATTTTTTTTATTTTTTTAATTTAATTTTATTTTTTCAGTGCCCCAAGATTCATCGTTTATGCACCACACCCAGTGCTCCATGCAATACGTGCCCTCTTTATTACCTACTACCAGGCTCACCCAACCTCCCCTGCCCCTCCCAAACCCTCAGTTTGTTTCTCAGAGTCCATATTTTCTCATGGTTTGTCTCCCCTTCGATTAGGTACTATACAAAAAATACGCATTGTAAGCTATTAAAAAGTAATGAATATCATTTTCTATATCTCTAGCAAATTTTCATATGACAAAGAGAACTATAATACATATTTTAAAATATGAAAAAATGGAACGTGCCAAATTTTACATATCATACATAAACAAAATGTTGAAGTTCAAAAGTAAGAGAGAATTTCTCCTTGGGAAAAATATTAGTATATGGATTGTTTTTGAGCAAGGCTTGGTGGAATTATAATAATTCCAGTAGTTTGAAATGAGTTATAGTAATTTCCATGTGGAGAAGAATGCCTTTGGAGAAGGCATAGCGTTCTTGTAAAGTGGTGTGTTGAATGATTTGTCTTCTTTGCATTAGAGTATGAAGAAAATAACAGAATGGTAAGATCAGAAAATAAGATTTGGCAGAATTTGAGGTCAGCCTTGAATGCCTGGTTTAGGTCTTATTCTGATTTTGGCAGATTGTGCATTACCAGTAGCAGTCTATTAGAAGGCATGGGGTTGTAAGCAATGTACATTAAGAGACAGATGGCACTTTAGGGAGTTGTTCCATAGTCTAAGGTGATGGATAATGAAGATTTGGTTTGTGTTAATTAGAGGAAGTACAGTGAACATATTCAAATGAAAGATCAACATTTTGCCACGAGTGCAAATAAAAAAGAAAGGGTAAATTTTTTGGAAAGACTTTCATTTTGTTCAGAATTATGCAGACAGTTTTTTGTTTGTTTTTTTGTGGCTTTTTTTTTTTTTGGTTTTGTTTTGTTTTCTTAAAGATTGTATTTATATATTTGAGGAAGAGAAGGAACAAGCCGTGGGAAGAGGGAGTGGAAGAAAAAGAGAGAGGACCTGAGCCAAAGACAGACACTAAAAATACTGAGCCATCTAGGTACCCCTCAGCAGACACTTTTAAGAGAATTGTGTTCCCTTATCATTTACATGTATGGAGACTGATTTAGAAAGATTATGGAAAATGTTAAGGAGGGCTCAAAATAAATAATTATATTTTTGAAAATTAATACCTTGAGATAAAATTAAAGGAAATGACATTATTTATCAATGTCTGATAGAAATAAAAAGCTATTTACCCACATTTTTGAGGACAAAATATTATTTCACTTGAATACAAATAATATTAATAGATCATGTGCATACCAAAAACAATGCAGATGATTTTTGGCTAATCTGATGAGACCTGCATTCATCATGACTTTACTGATAAATTGAACATCCTGATAGTGTTTTAATTTTTTTTGAACCTTTGAATATTAAATGGCACATGCAAGGTGTGCCTATAAAAAAAGAATAATAATTCACTCTCTTGTTAGTATATATACAGCTGTAAATTTTTACAGTCTAAAGAAATTTTGTGCACTTTCAAAATGCTAAAAGTTTTATTTCTTGCTTATCCTTAGATATATACCAATAAAAACTATAAACATAATCTTTTATACTCAAATATTTTCTTTAAAACTGTAAATTTGGAATTTGATTTTCACTTAAGAATAAAACAGTATAGGGTAACAGCTTGTCAGCACAAAAGTATTATTTCAATCATCCTAAGAAGAAGCCTTATTCTCATGGGGTTGATTTCAACCAGGAAACACTCAGCAATGGGGCAGAGACAGATTAAATTTAATAAGGCTGACAGGTTCTGACTTATTATCTGCCCCACTCAGGGATGGCAATCTCTTTCAAGGGATGTAAACAACCCAAGAATAAGTGTTCAGCTGAAACATCAGTTTTGTTCTAAATATTACATTCTAAAACAGACGGTTTTTTGTTTGTTTGTTTTTGTTTTTTTGTATGGGTTTGGAGAACAAAATCAGAAACAGCATTATTTCTTCATGGGTAAATAAATAATAAGAAAGACATGCAAGGAAATATCAACTCAGTCTAGCCTAAATAGTGATTTTTTTCCCCATTCTCATTTTAGGCTTATAAAAATTATGTTCTTTTAGTTCCATTATGCAATGAAACCTGTCCACTATTGGCTGAATAATAAAACTCAAGGACTGTGGAAATTTGTGTTGAAAAAAAGAATAATTTATAGTCTTAACCTTTGATCTTTGCAAAATCTGAAAAGTCTGCCTTGTATTGAGATGGAAGGAAGTTTTATTAGGAAATGAAAATAATCTGTTTTACTAAAACAACAACAACAAAGGGGGAAGTGCAGCCAATTTGAAGCTGCTACAAATAAAACCCTTGGGGTTATAGGCAGATAAGAGATAACCACACCTTCATTTGTTTCCTTCTCTTCAATAGAAATTGTAAATGTTTCCACTGAGACAATAAATGCACAGTTAATGAGGAACCTGGAATGTGCAAAAATCATCATGGAAGTGAATGGATTCAGCTAACATAAACAGAGCAATTGTCTATGTACATTTATAATCAAATTCACTCACTTTCCAGGTAGTTCAATTAAACTGTACCTCATTAATTCCTTTGAGAACAAAGAAAGCCATCTTGCAAAATTTTAAATGAACTCAATCAAATCAGCTCAAAAAATACACTGAAATTGAACTATCTAAAGAATTGACCTTGAAAAGCCTCTGTGTGCCATCGTAATCTTTTTAAATTAAATTATCCCTTCTAATTATTTACTTGCTGTTTAATTCCCTTACATTTTCTTTCATTTCCAACCTTTAGCTCACCTTTGCCACAAAATTTTCTACAGGCAGGGGAGGGAGGAAAAAAAAAAGGATACTTTCATCATTATGATGTACTGTTGATTCTGTATCTAAAGTCATTGTAATTCTGGAAGTTGTTCTAAGGTTCAGTGGATGTTTGCCAGAATTTTAGTCTGTGAGAGCTAAGTACTCTTGTGATATGGAGTGAGCAACACTGCCTGCATGGAAATAAGTTTGCACTCTTTACCTAGCTAGAGTTGAAATCTGGGAGGAAAAGTAAAAGCTCCTATAATGCATGCCAATAATCCCGGTCTGCATCCCTCAATTCCAGGTGTGAGTAGCATGGTGCCTGCATACAATACAGGGTAAATAGTCGATGAATGAATCGAATGAATAAATATACATGCCTGAAATAATGAGAAGGATTTCTATAAGCTACCCTCAAAAAACAGGTTTAAAACTTTCCGGTAATTCCGTGACAATATATGCAAATGTAGTCTCTCACCTCCATCCTTTCCTTTTCTAGATCTTTGCTACAATAAAATATAATATTATATTTAGATGGAGAGAGAGAGAGAGAGAGAAAGAAAGAGGAAAGAGAGAGAGAGAGAAAACACTATCTGCTCCCCCTCAAATTAAATTTCAACAGCCTTTAAGAAATTAATAGAATTGTTTTTGATCTATTGTACAAAATAATTGCTAATTTAGCTAGGAAAATAATAAGCAAAATACAATGCAGTTCAAACACACTAGATAAATGCACATTTTCTGACAGTGTTTGACATGCATACTAATCTTGGTTCCTTAAAACCAGAAATGGATAGAGCTGCTTCTAGGTGCCTGATACTGTCTTGTTTCATCGGAAATCATTTTATTTTAGGAGCAAGTTTCCTCTTTCATTCCTTGGGCAACATGCCCCTTCTCATATATTCAGTTATGCTACATTGCTTGAGGCTGTGCTTCTATGAATTCTTAACATGTTTCTGCTGCCCTCTCTGCTTGTGATTACCCCCACTTCAGTTCACTTTACAGCAGCAGTTGGGTATCCTGCTGTCTTCTATTTTCTGCACATGTGCAGCTCAGTAGAGTTGTGCTATGATGAATATTGTTTCAATGTTGCCAGACCAGTTACATTAAACCACTGTATTTCTGTGGCTGTGCTTCTATCACTGCTGTTCAGTAGTGCTCAGAGGTAGGTTGATGAAACAGACTCTGAGCCATATATCTTATGGACTCTAAGAAACTTCCAGAATGCTTAAGTTCTGCTTAGGGTACAGTGCCTGCTTTAGCACTGTCTTGCCTGAAGTTCAGAGTTTCAGAATTACTTTGAAAGTCACTCCTAAGGTGACCCCCAGCAGAACTCCCCAACACTGACTAGTTTAAATCTATCTTTTGAGTTCCTATGAACACATTCTCCCCTAGTTTTCACCAGATACCCTTGGGATACCAAGAGGATGGAAATTATGGTTTATCCATCCAAGTGTGCCTGTATGTTGTTTGGCACAAAGTAAGAGTGCATATATGCATTCATGGGTTAAACAGAAAATATATTATAAACTGAAAAATGGGATAAATCTTTTAGCAATATTAAATTGCTAATTCTGCTGTTGCTATGTCTACTACTTTCCTTCCTAGTCTTTTCTGGATCAACAGCTGCCATGCCTAAAAGATTTTATTTCCTCTAGGAAAAAAGTACACAAAGAACCAGAAAAAAAAAAAAAAAAAAAAGAAGTCACTGAGTATCTTAATACATTTTGTAAATTTCTAAAAGCAGGGATAGATATCTAATAAGTCTGGTGATTTGAGAATTTCCAAGATAAAATTTTTACAGTAAAAGTTGAGCCATTTTGCTTGTTTAACTCACAGGTTAAGAACACGGTGGACTTATAATAGAATGTGTATTTTAATAATACTTTGTGTGTGCATGCATATCTGCATATATGTTATATTTTAAGGATGTGAGGGGGTATATGTTGATTGTATAAGATCATATTTTTCAGCAAAAAGACATAATCCAGGTAGATCCCTACAAAGATCACAGAGAAGATGAAAGAATGAGGACCACGACATCACAGATAAAGATTACCCACTAGTGCATCAACAAAGAAGAAACACAAGAGAGGAAAATGTGTTTGTTCAGAAAATGTGTGGTATACCCCTTTCCCTAACTTCTGATGACCCTTTAAATTGTAATAAAGTATTATAAAATGTCCCATGTGTTTAAAAAAATCAAGAAAATCTAAGAGAGGGCCAGGGAACTAGAGAGGCCTTATGTCTGATGATTAGGAAAAGTAACCTCAGTGATCTGGCAGTCTATAAGATAACTGGCTTGTAATCATAAAGAAATGCCAATGTCGTAAATGTTTGAAGGAGTGAAGGAACCTGTGACAGCTAAGCATCAGGTAATATGGGCATCAATCCTGAAAAGTTGAGAATGGATCCTTCTCCAAACCAAAGATTGATAGAGAAGCAAAATCTGAGTTACCTTCTTACTTATGTGATTCTTCTTATACCCTCACCATCATTTAGATTACCTACATCCAACTCCATTTGTTTAGATCACATCTAGGGAATGAGAAGTGCTGGTGAAAAAGGAGAAACCTGAATTTACTGAGAAATTCTGAACTGGACTAAAAGAAAATTAGATTGAGGTTGAGAGTTATATAATTAGATTGAGTTAGAAAAATGCAATTTTAGTTTTCTATACATGATTAGGTAGAATTTATAGTACTACAAAAGTTTCCAAGTATAGTAGAGAAACAAAATTGATATAGACAAAGCTATAACTTTCTTATCAGTGCTTAGGTAAATCTTCAATCTTTCTAATCCTTTGTACTCCAAGATGATTTTTTTTTTAATTTTAGCTTTTCCTCTCCTTTTTCCTGCTCCCACCATGCCTGTGATTTTGTCTTTGTATAATAGATATTGTCACTAGTCATCCATATATGGAAGTTGACTCTTCTTTCTTCCTCTTGACCACCAGTAATTGCATCTCATATTTTCAGCATTTATTCCTTTTTTTCCTTTTTATTTTATTTCTTTTCAGTGTTCCAGCATTCATTGTTTATGCACCACACCCAGCCCTCCATACTACCCACAACTAGGCTCACCCAATCCCCCACTCCCCTCCTCTCCAAAACCCTCAGTTTGTTTCAGCATTTACTCTTAAAACTAGACACTAATCAGAAATAAAATGTTAAAGGAAAGAAAATTATTATATAAAAGAGAATTATAATTTCATTTTGGATAGCTCACAATAATGTAATTATTAGCTCATTTCCTCTGTTATCTTTCTCTTTTTTTTCCTTTCTCAGTACATCCTGTGTATGTGTTTGTGTATGTGTGATAAGCATATTTGTTTAAATATAAGCATGAGTTTTAGGCATCATTACCCTTTATCCTTTTAGTGTTTTAATTTACATTTATTAAGAATATTTATACAAGAATATTTTATTTAAAAACCTCAGTAAAATTAACTAATTTATGGAATTTAACAATAATATAATATTTTATTGTAACCCACAGTCTGACTCCAGTTTATGCAATTGTGCCAGTAATGTCCCATGTAGGACTGATTTCTATACAGGATTCTGGCCAGGTCATGTAATGAATAAAGTTTGGACCTGTCTCCAGACTTCTTTAATCTGAGACATTTTCACAGCCTTTCTTTGACTTTTGTGACATTGAGATTTCTTGAAGAATGCAAGCCAGTTATTTTATAGACTATCTCTCAGTTTTCATTTATCTGATGTTTCCTCACGATTAGATTCAAGTTATGCATTTTTGCTTGGCACATTTCTTAAGTAATCCTGTGTCATTTTCAGGAGAACACAATGGAGGACTAGCAGGTTCCTTTGTAGTTTACTATTAATGTCAATTTTGATCACTTGGTTAAAATGTTGTCCCATTTATCTATTTCATAATTACAACTTTTTGTTTTGTAATTAATAAGTAATTTGAGGAGAAGTCCTATGAAAATATGCAAATATCCTGATCTTCATTTAATGCTCTCTTACTGACTAAGCATGTATTGATGATTCTTGCCAGAATCAATTCCTGTTAGTTGTAAAGGTAATTTCTAACTATATTCTTTCCTCCCTGTATATTAGTTGATACTATACTGAAAAGAAGGAATTTCCTTATCCACTAGTTATTTTTTCTTTTATTTATTCATATATGTAAGCACACATTGATACATGCATGCATGCATTTTTTAGCATAAATGTGTATTTTATTTTATTTTTTTATAATTTTACTCTATTTTTTGCTTTTATTGTTAATACAGGCTCAAAGATTTCTACTTTATTCAAAAGGGCTATTAATACCTTTATATATTTTGACACTATGTTATACCAGTTTGGCTAGTTGGCATCCTGCTAAACTAGTTCCTCCAAAATTTTGACACGTCCCCCATTGTTATTTTTAAGCAGTTTCTTAGTTTCTGGCCCAACAGGATGTTTTAATTTCATTATCAAGTATGAGATCCAGAATCAGTCATTTTTCCAAGGTTCCTAGTTTCTCTTAGTGGTTAATGGTATTTAGAAACCATATGAGTGATAAATGGCTGCCTAATTAGTTTTCTCAAAATTCAGTAGTTAAAACAATATTAAACATTTTTATCTCTTACAATTGCTGTGGACTAAGGATTGAGGAGTACTGGGCTAGGTGTTTTTGGCTAGGGCTTCTCATAAGTTTTCTTGGTCGGTGGTCCACTGGGCCTCCACTGATCCGAAGGTTCAACTGGGGTTGAAGCCAGTCACACTGATCACTCGTATGCCTTGTCTGTTGGTATTGGTTGTTTGAGAGAGACCTTAGCGTGCTGTCTAATATGGCCATCTCCCCAGGATGCTCCCCATGATAATGTGGCTGGCATTCCCCTGAGTGCATGTTCCAAGAAGTGGGGGGAGGGAGACAGAAGTATTAATAATTTATGCCTAGTCTTAAGAATCACAGGCTTTCACACCTGGTATCTCTCAGCTATTCAAGCCCTGATTCAGCATAAGAGGAAATACATAGGGGTAATGATGTAAGGAGGTAAGCTTATTGGGTTAAACCTTAGGTGCTTATTACAAAAGAAACCAAGAATCAAAACAATAAAGTACTGACACACAATGAATAGGGTAGAAAGTCCAGAAATAAATACACAACTACATGGTCAATTAATCGATTACAAAAGAGGTAAACATATGCAATGGGAAAAATATAGTCTTTTCAACCAATTGTGTGGGGGGGTAAACTGGACATCTACATGCAAAAGAATGAAATGGTATGACTTTCTTATGCTATACACAAAAATGCACTCAAAATGAATTAAAGACCTAAATGTAAGAGCCAAAGCCATAAAACTTCTTTTTTTTTAAGCCATAAAACTTCTAAAAGAAAACATAGGCAGTAATATTTTGAACATTGGCCTTAACAACAAGTTTATGGATTTGTCTCTCAGACAAGGGAAAGAAAGCAAAAATAAACTATTGAGACTTCACCAAAGTAAAAAGATTTGCATAGCAAAAGAAACCACCAACAAAACAAAAAGAACAAACTTGTGAGTAGGAAAAGATATTGGCAAGTGACTTATCTGATAAAGGGTTAATATACAAAATTCATAAGGAACTTAACTCAATACCAACAAACCCCAAATAATCTGATTAAAAATGGGCAGGGACTTGAATATGTGCTTTTCCAAAGAAGACATACAGATGACCAACAGACACATGAAAAGGTGCCAAACATTAATAATCATCAGAGAAATTATTATTTATAAAATAAATAAAAACCACAATGAGATATCACCTTACACCAGTCAGAATGTTGGTATCAAAAAGAACAAATAACAAGTGTTGGTGATTTGTAAGTATGGGATTTACATTCCCACAAAAATACACAAGAATTCTTGTGTACTTTTGTGGGAATGTAAATTGGTGCAACTACTATGGAAAACAGTATGGGAATTCTTCAAAAAGTTAAACATAGAAATATTATATGGCCTAAAGATTCAACTACAGGGTATCTACCCAAAGAAAATAAAAACACTTATTTGAAAAGATACATGCATCCCTATGTATAATGCAGCATTATTTGCAATAGTTAAATTATGGAAGCAGCACAAGTGTCCATCAATAAATGAATTGATGCTGGGGCACCTGGGTGTCTCAGTGGGTTAAGCCTCTGCCTTCGGCTCAGGTCATGATCTCAGGGTCCTGGGATCGAGCCCCACATCGGGTTATCTGCTCAACAGGAAGCCTGCTTCCTCCTCTCTCTCTCTGCCTGCCTCTCTGCCTACTTGTGATCTCTCTCTCTCTCTCTGTGTCAAATAAATAAATATAATCTTTAAAAAAAAAGAAAGAAAGAAAAAAAATGAATTGATGAAGATGTGAGATTATATATATATATAGTATATATATTATATATATAATACATATATACACACAAACAACAAACAAAAAAAATACTCTGATAAGGGGGTTTAGAAATACAAACTTTCAGTTTTAAAATAAATAAGTCATGAATATGAAATTACATCATAGGGAATGTAGCAAATAATTTTGTAATAACGTGGAATGGTGACATACAGCGACCTTTGTAAAAAGAAGAAGGTAAGTATACATTTTCTTATTTCCCTTCTTTTTTACCCAAAATATTATATATGTACATACATACATATTGTTTTTTTTTTTATTTTTAGCTTACTAATATGTCCTGGAATTAATTCAATATCAGTGAACAGTGGTTTTTCTTTTTGTGCACCTATATAATATCCTTTTCCTATATAGAAGGACTTTTCCATAGCCTTGATAATCTCTCATTCAATCACCACTATCTATTCTACCTGTCTTTCCACCCATATCTCTTCTGGCAATCACCAGTTTGCTCTCTTTATTTGAGTTTTTTTGGAGGCACTTGGGTGGCTCAGTTGGTTAAGTATCTGAGACAAAGTATCTTTGTCTCAGAGCATGATTCCAGTGGGAAACCTGCTTCTCCCTCTCTACTTGCTGCTCAATCTCTCTCAAATAAATAAGTAAATAAATAAAATCTTTAAAAACAATAACAAAAAAGAGTCTGTTTGGACTTTTTGTTTGTTATTTTGTCCTAAGGCCAACTCAGAATTTTCCCACTAATTATTTTAGTACTGTCATTCTGTGGCTTTCTTTTTCTTCTTCTTCTTCTTCCTCTTTTTTTTTTTTTTTTTTTTTTTGAGAACTTAAATTCATTAGAATCAAATCTAAGTGTTCACTTCTAATACCCATTGTGAATACTTCTGTCATATATAGACGTAGCTATATCTTACTAAACCTCAATTTCTTGGCTTATAAAATCCCCAAAATATCACCTTAATTTTGGAAAATTCTTAATACTTCCTGTTTTCCTCTAAGCTTCTTTGCCAAACTTAAAGGCAAAATGCTTCAACTCTGCCCCATTCAAACCTCCCATTCACCTCACATTGAATTCTGTGCTATTAGTATAGACCTTAGTAGATTACTCTTTGTTGTCTCATTATGTTTCTATTCCTCTCTCCTATGTTCTTTTCTCTTGATGTCCTCTTCTTTCCTTTTTTTTTTTTTAAGATTTTATTTCTTTATTTGAGATAGAGAGAGCGCACATGAGCAGTGGGGAGGGGCAGAGGGGTAGTGAGAAGCAAACTCCCCACTGAGCAGGGAGCCCAATGTAGGACTCAATTCCAGGACCCTGAGATCATGACTGGGCCCAAGGCAGATGCTTAACTGACTGAGCCACCCAGGCACCCCTCTTCTTTCCTTTCTTATGTTGATTAGTTTTCCCCAAAATCCAAGACTTTGAGGGCACTTTCAGCACCAAGCATGCCATCCCTATTCTAAGAGGAATTCAGGTGGCATTTGTTAATGTGATAAATTTCCTTTGGGTGCATTAGTTAGCATTTTATTTAGGTACAAAAGACAGAAACTTCAGGAAAACAGTTGCTCATGAAGGTAGAACTTAACCTCATGGTGGCTTCAACATCATCCCAGATATGTGTCTCCTCATAGTCCACTGTGGCTCCTGTAAGTCTTACCATTCAAGTCCACCTTTCAGAGGAAGGAAGGAAGGAAGGAAGGAGAGATAAAAGGATGTGCCTTCTGTGTAGGGCTACTTCCTGGAATTCCCACAGAGCACTTCTGTTTCAGAAATTAGTTAGTCACAACTAGATTTTAATGGAACCTGGGGACTGCATCTGTATCCCTCCCCGACATGTGCCCAGTGAAAAATTGGGAATTCTATTACTAAAGAAGTAGCTGAAAAATCTATCAGGAGAACACTAAATATGTCTGCTCCAAAGAAAAGAAAAGAAAAAAGAAAAAAAAAGGAGAGCATAAAAGTTATGATAAAAGAGAAAACCTGAGGGGCGCCTGGGTAGTTCAGTGGGTTAAAGCCACTGCCTTCAGCTCAGGTCGTGATCCCAGGGTCCTGGGATCGAGCTCCGCATCGGGCTTTCTGCTTAGCAGGGAGCCTGCTTCCTCCTCTCTGCCTGCCTCTCTGTCTGCTTGTGATTTCTGTCAAATAAATAAGTAAAATCTTTTAAAAAAAGAGAGAGAAAACCTAAAAGAGAAGAAACAATTACATGAACACAAAAAAGGAAACCAAGAATATAGATAATAAAGAAGCAAAGATACAGAATAAAAGAGATTCATTTCATGATAACTTCCATCCTATTAGGACACAATAGACAGATGTAGAAATAAATATAGAATCAGTCTGAGTATCTGAATATAGTACTTCTAACTTAAGATTTTAGTGTTCTATTGACATGATTATCTTTTGTTTCCCTTTTCTCATTTCTTTGAGAAATATATATTGAATTCTATGAATCAAACAATATGTACCACACTGATAAAACAAAGAGGAAAAAAAAGATTCTTTTCCATTAAGCAGCTCTTAATTCAAAGGAGAATGGAGAATCCAGACACGCAAAATACAGAAATGTAGATTGGATTACAGAGGGAAAAAAAAGAAAAGAAAATATTCCCTTAGACACACTGTATGATGCTAATTTTGTTTTTATGTTCAGTCAAACAGATAATATGAAATAGAATGCTCAAATTTTAAAGTACCTGGCAAGGCACTCTTTGCCCATTAGGAATATGTTGTTGGAAAAGTGTTTTGTTTTGTTCTGTTTTGTTTTGGAAAAGTTTGAGAAGTACTACAAAATGAGGAATGACTCCATTGCTTTGCAGGGATCTAAGATTGTCAATTTGAATTTTGTATGTGAAGTAGAATTGAAGGGCTATAATAAAAGAGGTATGTCAATCAGATTAGAAAAAATCTTTAGGGGTGCTTGGGTGGCTCAGTGGGTTAAGGCCTCTGCCTTTGGCTCAGGTCATGATCTCAGGGTCCTGGGATTGAGCCCCATATTGGGCTCTCTGCTCAGCAGGGAGCTGCTTCCCTTCCTCTCTCTCTGTCTGCCTCTCTGCCTACTTGTGATCTCTGTCTGTCAGATAAATAAATAAAATCTTTAAAAAAAAGAAAGAATCTTTACTAAATTCTAATAAGTAGATGATAAAGTCCTGAATTATAGTAGTGAGTATAAAGATGAAAAGCAGGAGTATAGATACAAGACAAATTTAGGAGATATATGGAAAGAGCTAGAAAATATAAGGCTAAGCAAAAATAATTCAGTCAGAGAAAGACAAATACCACATGATTTCACTCATATATGGAATTTAAGAAAAAAATGACAAAAAATAAAGAGAGAGACAAATTAAGAAACAAGAAGCAGACTTTTTAATTTTTTTTTTTGTAAGAAACAGACTCAACCATAGAGATCAAACTGGTGCTTACCACTGGGGGGGGGGGGGGGGGGTTAAATAGGTGATGGGGATTAAGGAGGGCACTTGTCATGATGAGCGCAGGGTGATATATGAAATTGTTGAATCAGTATATTGTACACCTGAAACTAATATTACACTGTATGCTAACAAAATGGAATTAAGATACAAATTTAAAAGAAAAGAAGAGGGAAAAGAGAAAAAATTAGGAGATACAATACATAAGATTTGATAATGAATTAGAAGTGGAAGGTATGGAAATGGCAAGTCAAAGAGGCAATGTTAGATTTCTACACTGAGTGACTACTGTATCATAATGCTGAGCATTGCCATGGAAATTATCAAGAATGTTATATTTAATCAGTAATATATACATTGTTTTAGAGTTTATTGAATTTGAGCAGTTGGTATGTACACTCTCCTAAAGATGTCAAACATGCATTTTTTTTGTGATTTGTGAGGCTTGAGCAAGATTATAGAGTTAATGAAATGAAGCATTTTAGGAAATCAAAGACAGAAGAGAGAGTAACCTAATGATGCTGAAAGGTCTGGAGATGACAAGGAGAGATGGGGTCAAGAGTACAAGTGAAGTCACTCTCTTTAAGTATCAGAAAAGAAACATCATTCTTGAAACCTGAGTGAAAAGCCAAATCCCAGTTTTATCACTTGTAAAAATTCAGAATATTATTTTCTAGCCAGTTTTATAGATGGGAAATCTCAAGATAAAGTCCAAAAGTCATACTATTAATTGGCAAACACAGGAATCAAATGTTGTTATGCCAAAAATTCCCCATGCTCTTTCACTACATGCTATCTACAAAGACATGGCCTGGGAAAAGTTTTAGTTTTTTACTATTCAGGATTTATGTTGAACTATTGTAACAGCTGAAATTATTTTTTCAACTACCCTCACAAATTCCACTTGCCAAACACACATAAAATGTACAAGATTGTGTCATTACTATAGATAAAAATAATTTCATGTAACTACAAATAAAGGGTTACTTTTTTATTTATGTTCATATGACAATATTTCTTAGTTCCCCAAGGCAGGACTTAGGTACCTTAAAAGAAGTCTAGGAACTGAAAGGTTTAGGCACTACAATGTTATAAAGATGGCGAGATTGTTCAAAATCTGCAAGGAGATTGAGAACTAAAAAGAGTCAAGAGGTAGGAAGATAAAGGAAGATGCTTCTTTTCAGGAAGCTAAGTGAAGATAGTATGACCAAGGGGAGTAAAGATTATTTGCATAAATTGTATTGCTGTGTCAGGTGAGGTGAGATCAGAGAATCACCATGATTTATCAAGATTATGGTTGTTGTCAATCCTGACAAGAGCAGTATGAGTGTTAGAGCCCAAACTGATTGGAATGAGTTTAAGGCAGCAGGGAAAATGGAGACCTTCAAGCATACTCATTTTTAAGGGATTATTTCTGTAAATAAGAGCGTAGAGAATGTGAATGGTAGCTTGGAAGGTATAAGAACTCAAGAGAAAGATTTGTTTATTAAATTTTTAAAGTAGGGGGGAGCCTGGGTGGCTCAGCAGGTTAAGCCTCTGCCTTCGGCTCAGGTCATAATCCCAGGGTCCTGGGATCAAGCCCCACATCGGGTTCTCTGCTCAGCGGGGAGCCTGCTTCCCCTTCTCTCCCTCTGCCTGCCTCTCTGCCTACTTGTGATCTCTGTAAAATTAATTAATTAAAAAAATAAAGTAGGAAGATTTTAGCATAATTTTGTGCAGATAGAAATGTTCCACTAGAGAGGGAGCAGATATTGTTGGAGTAATGGGCAGGATGGGAGATATAATTCATAGGTAGATAGGTTGGTCTTACATAAACACAGTGAGTAAATATATATTAATAAACAAAATCATGGGGATAAATAGAAAGGGTGATGGTAGCTTGCTTATAGATTGATTTTTCTTAAGATTGTTTCTGTTTTCTTAGTAAAGTAAGAAGCAAAATCCTATTCTTTGTGTCAGAACAGAAGATAACATTTTGAAGACTTCAATAGAAAGAACAGGATATTTAACAATTGTGTAGGAGCCTCGGTAAGTAGAGAGACAAGAGAAATGTCGTCTGTATGCTGGGCAACATCATGGGGTCAATTGAGTAGAGTGGTAGTAACTTAAAGTGAGACCAGTTAGCATGGTTACACGTACAGATGCCAAGCCAGCAGATATTTAGCAAGGTTGGGTTTTATATTACACAAGTGCCTGAGGAATGAGAGAGAAGCAATATTACTGAAGTTATCAAAGAAATAACTGATTACATTGTTGAGACAAGGAATTTAATTTGGATGAAAAGTGAAGTGAGGAATTACAGTAAGTGAGAGGCTATCAGTAATAAATAATGATTAAATATAATTCTCAGAGGATGACAAAAGTTGTTGGTGTCTTGGTCCAAGTTGGAGTTACCTGGATGACAGAAGTTGAGTCAGAGCTGGGTGCTTGAACTTGAGACTGTGGAGAGGGTTCAGTTACTGATAATGTATGTTCTAGACTCTGGCTGAGGAAGTGAGAGGTAGGACAGAGGCAAGACAAGTGAAGGAGAAGAAGTGAAGGAACTGAGAGACCAGGGGACCAGAAGGATATCTGTGAGAACACTGACATTGTGAAGAATGTGGCAGGAATAAATTAGAGAGGGTGACAGTAAAAAGCTAAAAACTCTTTAAGGAATGATTGAGAGTGACCTTGAGGCTGGCAAATGACAGAAGCAAGAAGCTGTATGTATGATATACTCTTGACCTTGATTCAATATTGGCTGTATTCAAGGAGGGGAGGAGCACAGTAGTCTGAAAGTAGGAATGAGGTGCAAGAAGGGCACTTACTCCATGTCTAAGCTTAGTGCTTGGAGAATTGTGGGAAAAGAAACGGGCAGGGGATATTTTAGGGACTTCACAAGAGACCAAGTTCTGAGATGGAGAGCCAAATAAGAGCAAGAAAGCAAAAGGGACTTTTAGGTAAATGGTTAAGGATCAAGAGGTTTAGCTGATAACTGTGTGTTCCAGACGTTATAGTGGAAAAGCTTCAGGAGTTATTGAGGGGTAGGAAAGTGAGTCAAAAAGGGTGTGTGCATCCCTGTATAAGGGATTAATATCTAAGTATTAGGGAATAAGCTACAGATTTCAGGCTTCTCTTGGTAACTGAATTGACCAGGAATAAGGCATCATGAAGTCAACCGTGATGATGTCTAGGCAGTGCATGATGAGGAACTTTGGAGGGCGGGTTTGGAGGCAGGAGGGATATCCTTCTGATGATGGGGCAAGGGAGCTTGGGCAGCAGAGTACACAGAGCACTCTCTGAACCACAACCTGTGACAGTGCTTAATTCAATTTTGGGTTCAGTTTCTAGCAGATACAGTAAGGCTTCGTATCTCAAGAAGTGAGAAATATCAAAAAATATATGAAGAAATATCAAGAATTATCAAGAAATATATCATAGAACTAGGCTCTTGTTCTATTTCCAGTAACAAAACACTACTTAAAAGTGGTAGACTGGGGCGCCTGGGTGGCTCAGTGGGGTAAAGCCTCTGCCTTTGGATCAGGTCATGATCCCAGGGTCTTGAGATGGAGCCCCGCATCCAGCTCTCTGCTCAGCGGGGAGCCTGCTTCCCTTCCTCTCTCTCTACCTGCCCCTCTGCCTGTCAAATAAATAAATATTTTTTTTTTTTAAAGTGATAGACTAAGAGGTCAAATAGAGGAAATGTTTTGTATTGTGGTGAAATACATGAAATAGATATATCACATTTTGTAATTTATAATGCACATTTATAATGCACGTCTGTTTATAATTCATAAGGATCTTATTTGAGTCTCACAGAAAACAATTTTAAGAAGGTAATATTGGCCATTAGATCCATTAAAAATGACCATTATTAAGAAGATGCCATATCAAGAAGATAATATTAACTATTAGCTCCATTTTATGAGAATATAAACTTAGAAAAACATAATTAGTTTGCCCAACATCATACCACAAATACACATTAGACCAATGATTTTAGCCAAGTTTCCTTTCCTGGTTATGAATTTTCTTACTATTTTGTAAGAGGCAGTGCAAAGGCTTGATAAAGGAAGCCACTGGTACCACAGATTTGGGTCACCATCAGTAACCCTGGGAACATGTCAGGGCCCTTCACACTGTTTCTTACAGAGGAAAAAACAAAACAAAACAAAACAAAACAAAACAAACTAGGAGGTCTTAGGAATGTAGGTGCAAATTGACTTCCATGAAGAGTTTTACAATTTCACTGTAATTACCTGCATTCTTTCTGCCTGAGATGTTTTCAGCAGTCAAAACCTTGCTTGAGTGGTCATCACAATTCCTCTTCCTCAATAAAATATTTATTGACCCAGGAATAGGCTATAACCTCTCCTTTAAGTCTCCTAGGAGTTGTCATTATACATTTATTCTGTCACTATATATATATTTCATCTTATACTATAGCCATTTGGGTAATCATCCAAGCACTTACCCATAAAGTAGAGATAGTAATAACTTGTGTAGTTGGAAACCTTTAAAAGAGGAAAATATACATACTCTGCAATGTTATTAGGAATAAATGAAAGGTGAGGTGTTTTGTAAAATATAAAATGCTAAGTAAATATAAGTTATGTGCTATTGTTAATATTAAGAATACATGACGGAGCATCATGGTTAGGAATTTAGGCTGTAGCTTGAGACCTGCATTTTGAAACCAGCATCCTCACTTACTTTTATAATCTTGTGTAAACTATTTAACTTCTCTATGTCACAGCATTCTCATCTACAAAATGAAGACAATAAAAAATCTGCTTCAAAAATTTACTCATTCATTCTTTCTTTCTTTCTTTCTTTCTTTCTTTTTTCAGAAAGAGAGAAAGTGAGAGAGAGCATGAGAGGGGAGAAGGTGAGAGGGAGAAGCAGACTCCCCGTGGAGCTGGGAGCCCGATGCAGGACTCGATCCCGGGACTCTGGGATCATGACCTGAGCTGAAGGCAGTTGCCTAACCAACTGAGCCACCCAGGAGCCCTCATTCATTCTTTCAATAGCTCTTTGTTATGGGTCAGATATTGGTCCAGGTGAATATTAAATTAACTGGTACTTGTAAAACAGCTATAAAAATATTTGATACCCAGTGAGACCTCAGCAAATGTTAGATATTTATTTTCCTATTAATTTATTGAGAGAGATATGTTGAATATAGATGACACTCAAAACATGGCTATTGAAATTCAGAGTAATTATAATTTATGTATATGTCAAACAGAATTTTAAACTCTCCAAAGCAGTGAATCAAATGACCATTACCTTGACATATGCTCTTATGAGAACAGAACAGATCTAACTTCCATGAAAATCCCACCAAAAATATATCTGCAATACCCAATATCTTTACCTTATGTCAGAAACCAATTTTGAATTATACAAAAATGCAGGACATTTAATAAAACTCAAAAATATACTATTAATGCATAAACCATGATTCATATGAAATACTTAAATATTAAAGGAAGTCAAAATCCTTTCTGACAGTGTCTGACCTTTATGCTTATCTATTCCTAAAATACATCTTGCCTATCAACCAAAGCTTTAATCACTTTTTCATTTCAGATATTGAAAGAGAGATTCCATTAAATCAAGTAAAGGTCATCTTTCTTTGAAATATAGATTATTCACCTTCACTCTTTAAAAAAGCAGAGATTGGAGAGCAAACTCAAAAGAAGCACCTTTCTCCTCACTCTTCAAAGTAATAAGTAAGCAGCAAAAAGGATTAAGGATGATTATGTTTAGCTCTCAAGAACCGAGTTCCAAACCAGATATGAAATGCAATTCCAGTATTCAAGAGTAGGGGCCATATATTGAAAAAGAAAGGACATATTCTATTTCCCTGGGCTTCCTTTGAGCACTTAATGAACTCCATCTGGGTTTAAGCAGCCATAGAAGCAACACAAGATAAATAGGATTGGCTAATTTATCCGAAATTTTTCCTAGAGAAGCAAATTATTGTTGGATAGGAATCTAAATTTCTAAAGCAAATGTGCAACATGTCTTTTCTCTAAAGTCCCCATTTGTTTTCATAAGTAGCTTAGAAACTCCCTAGATGAAATTTATCTCTAAAGGAAATTCAGGTCTTTTAATTCATGCATGTTTCCTTGAAAAGAATGATTTCAATTTTCTTGAAGGATCAGAAGTGTTTGCTCTTCAGTCTTCACTAGTAATAGTGCTGTTCATTACAGGGTTACCTCCAGATATTTCACAAACATGTGAGTCGAATCATTAACCATTAACACATTAAAAAAAGTAATATACTTTATAAAGTATCTAGCAAACAGATATGTCTATTAAGAGACTGCCTTTCCCCAGAGTGTTTATATCCCATCCTTGCATCAAGACCATTTCACTTTTTTCCCGAGAAATTTGAACCAACTATTTCTTCTTCTGAGTGCTCACTGTATTTTCCGATTTTTTACAGAGCAGCTTTTTATTTTAGTTTAGTTTACTTTTTTAAATTTTATTTTATTATTTTATTTTACATAACAGCCTTTTTATTTTTTTTAAAGATTGTATTTAGTTATTTGACAGACAGAGATCACAAGTAGGCAGAGAGGCAGGCAGAGAGAGAGAGAGGAGGAAGCAGGCTCCCTGCTGAGCAGAGAGCTTAATTCAGGGCTCGATCCCAGGACCCTGGGATCATGACCTTAGCTGAAGGCAGAGGCTTTAACCCACTGAGCCACCCAGGCGCCTCCATAACAGCCTTTTATTTTTTTTTAAATTTTTTTTTAAAGATTTTATTCATTTATTTGACAGACAGAGATCATAAGCAGGCAGAGAGGCAGGCAGAGAAAAGAGAGGAGGAAGCAGGCTCCCTGCTGAGCAGAGAGCCCAATTCAGGGCTCCATCCCAGGACCCTGGGATCATGACCTGAGCTGAGGGCAGAGGCTTTAACCCACTGAGCCACTCAGGCACCCCCATAACAGCCTTTTAAATATACTCTCTTGTTCTCTTACTATTTTATGGGACTTGTCTGAATTTTTAATATTTCTAGAAAAATTTGCTCTTTCTCCTACCTTACATATAAAATGTAAGGCCTCTGAACTCCAACTATTATCATCCCTTGATGAATACAAAATGGCCCAATGGCTGACCTTCCTTGAATTCTCATCTAAGGTTTTCCAGGTAAACCACATCTTATAGCTGCACTCCTGAGGTTCTATCAGTATTGCACAGGCTTGAGGTATAGAATTCTTACTAGACTTAGACAACCAGAACTCACATATATCAGATGTCTGGAACATAGAAGAATTTGGGTGGGTTGTTTCTTCAGAAATGGATTAAGTAAATGCAAAAAATAGTTACTAGGTTAACAATTTTTGGAGGAAGGTGTGTTGGAGGTCTAGGATGAAAAGACTAAGAAAGTAGTCACCAGGGGTGCCTGAGTGGCTCAGTCCTTAATTGTCTGCTTTGTCTCAGGTCATAATCCTAAGGTCCTGAGATACAGCCCTGAGTAAGGCTCCCTGCTCAGCGGGAAGCCTGCTTCTCCCTCTCCCACTTGCCCTGCTGTGTTCACTCTCTCACTGTCTCTCTGTCAGATAAATAAAATCTTTAAAAAAAAAGAAAGTAAAAGAAAAACGTAGCCACCAATGCTAAATTGACCTATGAGTTGATCATGTCTAAATTGTAGGTTCAATTATGTTTCATTGCTAACTATACATATTGAAATTAAAGATATTTAAACATATAAAATAGTTTTATTTGTAAAAGCACTTCTGGTTATATTTATATATATATATATATTTTTTATTATTTTCAGGTATGCCTGATTGCTGTTCAACAAGATTAGATGTACACAACTCATTTCTTACGTCAAATTTACTTCCTTTACTTCCTAAATTTTATTTGTAGTCAAAGCTGAGCTTACTCTACTGCTCTCATAAAATGGTCATGGGCATGCAGCTTAAAATAAATGGGCCATTATAATTGTGCAATGTTAACTTCATTTTAAAATATGAAGTTTGCTCCAACTTTCAAGAAATGGGTAGAAGGGAGGGTGATGATATGTGATAATATTGTCATTGCAAAATGACTCTGTAAAACTATATGTGGTATACTAGAAGGATGCAGAAGAGAGAACATTTTTCTGTTTCACAGAGCTGAGCAATTCCAAATGTAAGAAGAAATAATTCTTAGAAAAGAACACTATTAACTCATCTTTAAAAGTCCATTAAAACATAGTCAACTTGCTGTTTTATTATTTACTAGGCTCACATGGATTTTTTTTTTTTTTGCATAACTCCACTGTTAGTATGTGAATTAAATATTTTGCACTGAATGTTATACTTGAGCTATGAAATTGCACAGAGTAGCCACAGAGTTGTATTAAGAAATGACAATTGACTAGCATCATTAAAAATAAAAACAACTGTTTCACTGCATAGTAACATATCTCTTCAGAGGAAAACTGAACAGTTTTAACTTTCATAATTATAATTAAAAATGGAAGAAGCTTCAAGCGGTTTTTAAGATCTTATAAATATTTAATGTAAGGAATGTAAATGTTTGTTGTTGCATTATTTTCTGGCTGCAGATACCCAATTTTTCAGCATCCATGATGCATAAGCAATATGCAAATAGTTAGCAAACAGAATTAAATTATAGGGAGAAAAATCTTTAACACACCATGGGGCCAGAGAAATTTACGGTGCTTAGAGTTCCCCGATGAATGCTGATATTTTACTCTTAATCAATTGCTGCAGGTAGGAGGAACATCATTTTATAAGCCAAGTGGGAATGTATATCCGTTTTTATAAAGTGTGTTCGTTACTCTAATTTCCTATATCAAAAGCAATATATTAACAGAAGTTACTTCAACATGCAGGAAATAGAATTCATTGCTGGTAAAATGAAGTCTGGGGAATGTCTATGTTTCACAATTCAGTGGCTTTTCCTTCAAAATGAAGACTGTGAACAGGACAAGTTATTGTAGTGTGGCTGAAAAGGAAGGAGGAACTTTCATTTTGCTTACTCCTGCCAGACACGCCACTGGGATTACTACCACTCCCAGGCTCACTACTGTAACATTGTGATTTTGGCATTTCAAACTATAATTACAGTGAAAATAAGGGGCCTACAAGTCAGTAGACCTTGCCTCCATGTGCAGCACATTTAGGATCTTTTTACCCTACTCTTTTTCTTTTTTTTTTTTTTTAACTGAGTTGAATGGCGTGCCCCCAATCTCTTAATCTCTTAGATCTAAATAGGCTGCAAGGGACTCAGAGAAAATATTTCTCTTTTTTTATAAACCCTTAACTAGCTAAGAGGATGCAAGACATACTGACACAAGGTATATTAATATATACAATATATATATAATATATTATTATATTATATTATATTATATTATATTATATTATATATTCCTTTTGTTATATATCCTCAACTATGCTATCAGAAGGGCCTGGAAACGCACTCATGCTACTGTTTTAGTGCCCTTCACTCATAGAAAGGAGTTAAAGAGTATTTCATACAGTGTCATCTTCTAATAAGAAGAACAATCCCAATTACAAGTAGAGCAGAAGATAATGACTCCTCAAACTGCAAAATGGGGAATGTGAATATACTGGGAATACACACTGGGGATATATCTGACCACAAAGTAATGTATCAAGCTGATGTGATAATTTAAACAGTTTAACACCCAATTCCCTTTCCCAAATTATCTGGCTACTTTAGGTGAAAGTGATTTTAGGTTAAATTGTAGAGATCATTGACTTAATCTGACATGTCACTTTGTAGGACCCCCTAGATTTAAAAGCTAACACAGCTGGTTCTCAGAATTCGTTAATCTTATGAGGATGGTATGGCAGAGAAACAAAGGACTTAAAATCAGTGGAAGTCACAAGGTCAGCAAACACTGCAGACAAACCACTACATATTATGCATTTATTTAATTACAGGCATGACCCATCTAAGTAGGTTCTTAATATTTATCACTTTCTCAATAGTTCTAAGATATGCTCTACACAATCACCACTAGAATTGCTGAATATTTTATAGATTCTTGAGCCACACATATGGAGATTTTGATTTATTGCAACTAGGGAGAAATCTAGAAATCAGTTTCTTATTTTATTTTTTTCAGGGTTCCAAAATTCATTGTTTATTTACCACACCCAGTGCTCTATGCAATAAGTGCTCTCCTTAAAACCCACCACCAGGCTGATCCAGTCCCCTACACTCCTTCTGTCCAAAACCCTCAGTTTGTCTCTCAGAGTCCACAGTCTCTCGTGGTTTGTCTCCCCCTCCGATTTCCCCCAACTTACTTCTCCTCTCCATCTCCAATGTCTTCCTTGTAGAAATCAGCTTTTTAAGTCAGTACCTTGTGTGTTTTTATGAAATGTTGATAACTGGTGTTTTAGCAATGCAGGACCTAAAATAGATACCCAAAGAATTACTTAATTAAACTAAAACATGACTCAATGAATACTCTCATTGCCCAAAATTTACATTTCAACTGAATCTTCTGCCTCATTTCTTGTTTCCTTTGACGGATTGATGCATCTTCCTAACTGTTATTTCTTTGCCTGCAACAGTCATTATTTTTTTAAAGAATAGTGAATGAAACCCAAACTTTTTAGGTTTTCATATTCTGGATGCATGGAAGTTTCCATCTTTATTTTCCACAACGTACACTTTGCACACAAACTGATTTGGGCAATTTCTATACCTTTTATTCCATGGCATTTTTCTCAGATGTCATGGCCTTTGTCTATTATCCCTCGAATTTGTATCTTTTGAAATTCACACTCACCAGGGCTTAACATGAATGTCAATTTCTCTAGGATTTAACCTCTCTCATTGTACTTTGTGCCATTTAAGAACTTATCCCATTTTATGTGATCTTGAAGATCTTCATGCAATATTTAATAGTCTCCATTAGAGAAAGAGCCACTAGAGCTATGTTGTCGAATATGGCAGCCACTAGCCACAAGTACCTATTTAAATAGAAATTATTTGTAATTGAATAACATTAAAATTTTTCCTAGTCACAGAGTGCGTGGATGACTCAGTTCGTTGAGTGTTTGACTCTTGATTTATGTTTAGGTCAAAATCTCAGGGTTGTGAGGTTCAGCAACATGAGGGTTCTGTGCTCAGCAGAGATTTTGCTTGAGATTCTCTCCCTCTCCTGCCCTTACCCTGTTCTCTCTCTAAAATAAATGACTCTTTTAATTTTTTTTTCTCATTCATTAGCCACATTTCAATTGGATGACACAAGCTATTTCTATCATTTCAGAAAGTTTTACTGGACAGTGCTGCACTAGAGGATTAAGTCTCTCATGGGATTTTTTAAAATACGTTTTTAGTGCAGTTCCTTCATTAAAGTAATTTAGCTATTTTATGGAAGGATGGTGGCCCTCATATGCCAAAACCCCTGAAGGAGATTCTATATAATTACACAATTATTTCCAACATACCATTGTTCTTTAGTGCAGTAGATCTCATATTTTAGCATATATCAGAATCAGCTTGAGAGCTTATTAAATAAGATTGTTTGGCTCCAACCCTGGAGTTTCTAATTCACAAGATCAGAGCTGGAGATTGAAGATTTGCAAGAGTTCTAACAAGTTCCCCAGTGATTCTGATACTATTGGTCTGGAGAAGATATTTTCAGAACCACTGGTTTAGTATATTTATTTTCCTCCAAATTCTTTGACAATTGATCATTATTTACTCTGAGTTTTGTATTTTGTACCTGGCAACCTTCATGTACATAGAATATTTAACTAGATAAAAAGTCAATTTGGTTCAAGATGTATTTAATGGGGACTTACTTTTCCCAAATCTGTATTAGAAGTATCTGTATTAATATTATGTTATTATCTGTACCATATTCTCTATCCTTGTGGAAATTAGAATCTAGCTAGGGAGATGACAAAAAGATATATTAGAAAATGGTAATACTAATATAGCATTGCCTATTATGATATTGAAAACACCTTTATAAAATTGTTCTATTTGACCTATGTAATAATACTGTCAACTAGTATGGACATAGAGCATCCCCATTATTTGATGAAGAAACCTAGACTCAAGGAGTCCATGTCTTAAGCAACAACTGGATTAACATATGCTTGTGGTGGACTAAATTAGAGAAAAACCTACAGCACTTGTTTTTCTTTCAAATAAATTTAGAGAAGTGAACTACTTTTTTGTTGGAAGGATCCTACTAATCACCTGGCTAGAACTTTATTATTTTTTTAAGTTTCTAGATATTAAGTAGCAACTTTTAAAACATGGAATATGGGGTGCCTGGGTGGCTCAGTGGGTTGAAGCCTCTGCCTTTGGCTCAGGTCATGATCCCAGGGTCCTGGGATGGAGCCCCGCATCAGGCTCTCTGCTCAGAAGGGAGCCTGCTTCCTCGTCTCTCTCTGCCTACTTGTGATCTGTCTGTCCAATAAATAAAATCTTAAAAAAAATAAAATAAAACATGGAATATGGTACAGATTAAAAGCCTTTGAATAAAATACTAGAGATTTTGAAATTTCAGGAAATATATGGACTTCCTTTTATATATAAAACGGTTGAGGAACCAAGAAATGTCATTTAAAGAAATGTTGATAGATGCTGGCTTCTTTTATTCCTCCTTTTCTCCAGAGCAATTACACACTTGAAGATTGGGAATACACATTCTAGTGCCTAGTGAAAGTACTAAGCCACTCAAATCTAACATGAGATCCTACTGTGTTCCTTTTGTCCCTACGATACTTTTAATTAAATCAATCTTGCTGCCAAGATGAATGTAGCAAAATGGGTCAAAATCTTCATAAACCCTTAACGATCTGGCAATAAATTAACAAATTGACTAATGTCTCTGTAGTGCTTGTAACATCTGGGACTAAAGGAGGGAAGATGAGATGAGAACAGAAAACATGTTGTTCCTTAATTGCTCTGTGGACTTTTTCTATAGTGGATCATCCTCCCAATTCAATTTAAGTAAATCATTGAGCATATGGTTTGTACTAAATATAGAGCATCTGTGGTGCTCACTGCTATGCATATTTGCCATGCAGGTGTCTGATTTTGGACTTGTCATTGGGACAGATGGGATTTTTCTGTCTGTCTTTTTTATTGGTAATGGAGTAAGGGAGTTAATCCTCACTATTGAGACAGCTCTCTCACATCAATACATTTCCTCTATTGTAAAGTGAGTAACTGCTTATACTCTCTTTCATTACTCAAATTAAGTAATTAAAGTTATGCTAATAAAAATACTAGGAATAGTCAAATCTTCAGGATATAAGAAAAATGTTATATCATTTTTATTTCTCAGGGACAATTGAATGCATTTATCTCCATTAATAATGTAAATAAGTAATATAGATTGCTTATGATGGGCTAGATATTTCTTGAAACGGTCACAGGTATTTCAACATTTAATTGCATTAGCACTCATTTAATGTTGGTATAATTTTCATCCCCATTTTAGAGATGGGAGTATGGAGACACAAGAAACTTGGCAGAGATAACACAATAATTGAGAGTTGAAACTACGACTTGGCTGCTTGGCTTCAGACCCTTTCTTTTAACTATTACTTTTTACCACTTCTCTTGTTGGTAGAATGGTTTATGGATTTATACTCTTTTTTTCTGATTTTTTAAAATTCTTTATCAATGGTATTATTAACACAAGATTCAGAGAATCAGTTTATTGGTTATCAATAAACTAATGTTTACAATATCGAATGTGCTGTTGTCTTTGATGGTGGTGGTCATGATAGGCAGGGTTGCATGAAGGTTAATAGCTACAGAGTGAAACTTTGAGAATAGAAAACATATTTTTATTTTTGAAAACATCTCCTAAGTATGGAAGATCTGATAAAATAGAAGAAAAGGGACAAAGACTGTACAACATTAATAAGCTTATGTTTCCCTTCTAGGCATCCTCAGCAGAGGAAAGCTATGCTTCTAGAAGAACTACAGAGCCACAGGGCCTGTATTGAGGGTATACCTAGCTATATCTTTATAAATTGCTATAGTTTCTACTACTTGCCTCATCCTTGTCATAATAGATTATATTCCATTTTGTTCATTTGAATCAATAGATTCTGTTACAAAGTCAAAAGTTGACTTTGTTACAGAATCAAAAGTTGATGTGTCTTCCTAGTGAATTCAAGGTCATATGCCCATGCTTTGGCTTCCAGGGTATTTGCAGGGACAAGAAGCAAGGATGGGTGAAAGTAAGGATAGTTACAATGTTATGCTGGATTTTATGATGATAAAATATTCAGAATGTCCACAGAAGTAGTGTTACAAATGTATGACTGCCAGATACAGTAACTCTTATGCCAAAATAAATATTTGAATAAAAAGAGAGTTCCATCCATGACAGAAGGGGGTTCAATGTAATAAACCTACCCCCAAGTGACACGTTTGTATCTCTGGATTATGGTGCCATTGTGGAGACTCTATATTGATTTTTGCTACCCTACAGGACATCTGGCAGTTGCTAAGTCAGCTTTAGGAACAGAAAGACCATATACCATCTGGCCACTCTTTTCTTGACTTTGTTGCTTAAATATTAGAGCTAAAAGAAAAAAAAAAGAAGAAAGGACATATCCACAGAGCAAATCAAATTAACTTAATGATTAATTGTAATTTTCTCCACAGTGCTGGTCTATTGAACATTTACATAGGCATAAATATGGTCACATTAAGGAACACTCCTTGGGAGGTACATCCATATAGAAATTTATTGTCCCACATTTCTGGAGCCTAGAAGTTTTAGATCAAATTTTTGGCAGCGTTCCTCCTTCTAAGAGCCATGATGAAAAATCTGTGCTGTATCTCTCTTCCTAGATTTTGGTGTTTTGTTGGCAATTTTCAGAGTTTCTTGGCTTATGGATGCATTACTCCATTTTCTGCCTTCTCTCTGCCTATGTGTCTATCTCTGCGTCCAAAGCCCCCCGTTTTATAAAAATGCCCATTATAATAGGCAAGGACCCACCCTAATGATCTCATCTTTGCTTGATCATTTGCAAGGACCTATTTCCAAGTATGGTCATATTCACAGGTACTGTGGGCAATGCTTCAACACTTAATAGCAATTTCCTGATATTACACTTTTCATGTCTGACTCTCTAGCCATATATTAGCCACTGTTAAAATATCTGTATCTCCTAACCTTAAGCCGTCCAGCATTCCAAGCAGGGGGGGCATCTTGATGTATGACTGTAAACTCTGCCCACTGAGAACAATTTTTCTTCCTAAGTGGGAATATGATATTGTATGTAGAATTCTGCCTTGCTCTCGTAAAAGCATACCATACTGTAGCTTCTGTAAGACTATTTTTTTTCCAGTTTAGTCAACCATTCACAGGTAATTCTTTTTTTATGTATATTTTATTTATTTATTTGACAAAGAGAGACACAGTGAGAGAAGCAACACAAGCAGGGGGAGTGGGAGAGGGAGAAACAGACTCCCCTGCAGAGCAGGGAGCCTGATGCGGTGCTCGATCCCAGGACCCTGGGACCATGACCTGAGCTGAAGACAGGCGTTTAATGACTGAGTCACCCAGGTGCCCCAGTCACAGGCAAATCTTTGTGAGTCTCTAGAATATATGAAATTTGGTAGAATGGATGAAGTAGACAACAGTGATTATAAGTCATCTTCTCAAGCTGTTCTCCTTTGCCTACCATAACTCCTTGGAGTCATCTCAGATGTAACCATTCACTTAAGAGGGAAAGCACATTAAATTTATGGGTTTGTGGATCAAATAACATTCAATTAAAAAAAAAATAACATTCAGTTTAGGATGGGAAACACATGTCATATGTGTACCTGTTGTTGATAGCCAGATTTCATTAACCATAGTACTCCATTAGTTAGAATTGATAGAAGAGAAAAAGATTAGAGAACTATCAAGCTCTCCTCTTGGGGCTAGCCACCATCTCCACAAGCATTCAGAAACTACAGATAATTTAACTGTGTGGGTTATAAAGGCTAAGTTGTAGATCTGCTTGCACTACAGTGTGTATAAGCCAGAGAGCCTTCTCTTAACTTTTTATCTCTATCAAAACTCAAAGGCTTGTTCACTTGGAAATGCATTGAAGTCACATGTTTTACAGTATAGATTGCTTCCTAAGACCAGAGAAGCATAGTTTCTCTTTTTTAGTAGTAGATAAAACGAAGAATGGCAAGTTTTCCTCCTTATAGTTTACATTATAATGTACCCAAGATCACTGAGCTCAGAAACTTTGCTGAAGAGCCTGACATTCATGGGATCAATCTTCCATCCTTTATAGGAGTGTAGTTATGACTCTCATCCTTTTATGCTAAGTGTAAAGCACATGGCTCAGTGCTTTTTAGAGATTCTTCAAATCTCTAGAAACAAATCAAAGTCATGAGCACATACATTGTTTAAGATATCCTAAAACATATACCTACATCTTCTGTGACAGAAGTCAGAAAAGTAAATATTGGGCACCTTCTGCTTCTAATGAAAGTTTAGGTCTTCTTTTTAAGGCAGAATACTCTTCATTAATAGAAAGGGGGTAAAAATTAATCTTTCGGTTCTCTTGATAAGCAGGGCTCACTCACAGGTGTGTGCTTCTCATTAGTGAGACACAGAAGGACTCTTCCTGTGCTTTTGTCACAGGTGCTAATATCACTTTGACCAAAACATGACACATGGCCAAAGCCAAAGTCAAAGGATAATCCATGTAATGAAGAGTATATATAAAAGAAATAATGAAGAATTGAGGGTAATAGAAATCTACTACAAGGGTGCCTATGTGGCTCAGTCAGTTAAATGCCCGCCTTCAGCTCAGCTCATAATCCTGGAGTCTCAGGATCAAGCCCTGCATCAGTCTCTCTGCTCAGCCAAGAGTCTGCTTCTCTCTCTACCTCTCACCCTGTGAGGGCCCTATTTCTCAAATAAATAAATAAAATCTTTAAAAAATAAATCTACAACTGTCTTTCATACTGAACTGCAAGCTCCTTTCAGAGACATTTTTGTTTTAATTAAGTGGTGGAGTAACTGGCTCATGTAAAAACACTCAATTAAATATTCTTTAATTGAATACATTTGTCAAGGGGCATCTGGGTGACTCAGTAGGTTAAGCATCTACCTTTGGCTCAGGTCATGATCTTAGGGTCCTGGGATAGAGCTCTGAGTCGTGCTCCTTGCTCAGTGGGGAGTCTGCTTCTCCTTCCCTCTTTGCCTCTACCAGGGCTCTCTCTCTCTCTCTCTCACTCTCTTTCTCTCTCAAATACATAAATAAATTCTGGATAAATGTGTTAAAAATTGCACTATATGGCTGAAACTAGGTATTCATTGACCTAATTGATGTTTTGGCATGCTGCTATACACTTTTACAAACATGTAATCCCCAGATTTTAAAATATGACAGCTTCTTCATTCATTAAATTAGATGTAAATATTTTTTAAAATATGAATTTGCTTAAAATGTGTCATAAGCGTCACGAGTGGAAGGTTTTTTTTTTTAAGATTTTATTTATTTATTTGACAGACAGAGATCACAGCTAGGCAGAGAGGCAGGCAGAGAGAGAGGAAGGGAAGAAGGTTCCTGGCTGAGCAGAGAGCCCGATGTGGGGCTTGATCCCAGGGCTCAGGGATCATGACTTGAGCCGAAGGCAGAGGCTTTAACCCACTGAGCCACCCAGAAGCCCCATGAGTGGAAGATTTTAAGTGTACTCATAGTCTTATCCTTGAATACTTGGTTCAAAGTGAGACAATAAAGAAATTGGCTTAGTAAGATGATATGTGATGTTGCAATTTCTGTGATTATGTTCTGAATGGGTCTTGGTTATCCCTGCCACTCTGTTGACTGATGTCTCCAACCATTAATCCATTTGTCCTTTATACTTTTCCCTCTGTGAATTCCCTTGCAACTTAAACGTGAAAGGATAAGAAGGACATCATGATTTATTCAGTGAAAATAAAATAACAGATATTTAAGAAAGACCATGAACTTTAAATTCATAAATGGAAATAGATTACACTATTAGAAAAAAAACAAAGATCAAGCAAAGGAAACTTTAAAGTTTCTAATGAAATACATATTTTAGGTAGTGTGTCATGGCTGTGTTGTACTAACACTTAGAATGTGGAGGAATTACCTAGAAAAGCCTTAGGCCACAAGCCTCTTATGCCAGGTATGAAAAACCTGTGTCATAATTCTTATGACATTATTATAATTATTGATTACAAAACTGTCATTGGACCATCAGTAACTTAAAGAAAATGAACAATGTTCCCTCATCTTTGAGGATTCAGTACTCTATATTTCCCTGTGATACAAAATATAGTCAATGTTATAGAAAATATTGGATCAACTGCCAAATGACAAAAGTACGAAAATGGAAAATCTAACAAAGTAGAAGACACAAACATTGAAGCTGTCCTGAAATGGAGAGAATTCAGGAGGGAACCAGGTATTGTGAACAAATATGCTTAGTAATACATTCAGTTAAATTATATTGAAGTCATGGTTTGTAAAAGGTTAGGACACAAAGAATGAGAGATTTTTGAGCTGCTGCTCCTTTAAAAATAAAGCCCCCCCCTTTTTTTCTTAGAATAATGAGCTAGAGATTTATTTGATTTTCTGATTTTATTTTTAGATGCTGTCTTGCTAAGGCCAATTATCATCTAGAACAGTTTAAACACCAAACATATTCCAATTTAATCAGAGAGAGATACACATTGAACTCTAAAATAATAAACACAAATTCAAGATGAATTGAAATGAACAAGAACAGAACCACTTTGAAAAAGACCTTGCGGTGTAATAACCTATTAAACCCTCACTTACATTTCACAGAAGCAATTAATAAAGTCAACAGAGGATTGAGAGAGATCTTTACAACAGTAGAATGTAAATCAAATACTGTCATGATATATAATTTGATAATACTCCTTAATAAGATTCATCTTTGTATATGCACAAGAACTTGAATTTTTTGTTTTTGGTAAAGTTCACTGGATTAAAGTACGCTATTGTGAATGCTTTAATTTAAATGATTTTCTATAGCCATAGCTGTTCATAATTTAATGCTCTATATGTGCACTTAGATAAGGATTAATCTTTAAGGTTGCATAAGAATTGGTAGTTTGTTCATGTACCATATCATTTATGGCCTTCTAGGAATGTATTTTATCTGCTTACTTGTTAGTAACCAAATGAAGGGAAGGATGTACAGACACAGAAACCATGTCCAGTAAGGGCAATTTGTTTCAAAATAGAAATGGTATGATATGAGGCTGAATACATTCAGGGAGTGTGTTAGGAATTAAGAGGATGGTATATCATGTACTAAATCTTTTTCATATTGCAACATAACAAAAGAGGATATCTGAAAAGCCAAATCTCAAAAATAAGGTGCTTCAAGCACAGTAAAGTAGAGAGAGAAGATACAAATTGACAGAAGGCAGAGATCCAATGCTTTTGGTGCCTTGGTCATGTCCTTTCCTCCATGGATTTCCATCCACTTCATCATCAATATAATGTAATCTCTCCTCATGTCACCTTACTCTTTTACTTACTTTTATCCTTCTGTTGGTATTCTCTTGTGGCTACCTCTACCACTTGTTATGCCCTACAGGGATTTTGCATTTTTGGCTGCAGGAAGAAGAAATATTTTGCCAAATGTAATAAAGGACTGAATAAATAAATGAAAAGGTGAATAAAATCTGTGGTTCAGTTACTCAACTCATATTTTTGATTGCTTCATTTGTATTTAAGCTTTCATCTTTTACATTTGGAGGTTATACATGTGAAACTATTGAATGAGAATGTCTCAAGACTGGATGTCATTCAACAATGTAGAAACCAGCTTATTCTTCTGTAGGTCGGAAGTTAAAGCCTAATAGACTCTTAGTGGAAAATTCAGAAAGAAATACCCTTCTCAAGAATTGCCTCCCCAGCTTCCTCATTTATAAACCAGTTGTCACATACACAAAGTAAGCCCTCATATTGTGATTTTTAACAAAGCATAAATAGAATGAACCTAATACGTTTTTATGTCTCTTTGTATAGTTTCATCTGAATGGTCCCAGGGAGAATATTTTGATGACAAGAATACTGAAAAATATCTTCTGTTGATATAATGTGTATAAAAAGTTGAAGATGGCTGAGAGGAAAAAAGACAGAGAAAGGAGGAAGGCTTAATACAACTGTTAAGGGTAGGACTTTTTTTCCTCTTTTCTGAACTAAATGTTATTACAACAATTAAAGTAGAATTTATTAACTTGTTTAATGTCAGGTTCCTCCCTCTTCGTTTTTCCTCCTCCCTTCCTCCTTTCTTTCCTTCCTTCCTTCCTCCTCCCCCCCTTATGTATCTATATCTCTCTATCCATATTTCAGTGATTTAATTATTTAGAGTAATTCTTTTGGGGTCAAGAAGTTTCTGTATTATGGAGAAGTAGAGATAAAGGATTTGATTCAATACTGAACTGTGCATGAGTCTAAGACCCGTGTCTACAAGATTGAACATCTAGAAGCGGTACAGAAAAAGTCAATCAATAGTCCACATACAGTGCTTAAATACCTGGGCATTTGGTACTATTTAAAGGTGAGGGAAGTCTCATTTCTGAGATAATGCACATGCAATGCTTATTTAAAGATGACAGAATTAGTTTCTTTCATACTATAAAATAATGGTGAACACTGAACAAAAGCATAGTAAAACATATATTATTATAAATAATAATAGATATTACCACTTCAGTTTTTAAAGGAATATTTATATTTGGATAATGATACTCTGTTGTCTTCATATATTTGGGAAATATAAATGCTTAAATAATGTTATGCAATTATAATTAATGGCACATTTTGTCTTGTTTTACTGTTAGCCTTTAAGTATATTTTAACAGAAAGTTTAGTGGAATTAAAATGTTAGTTTTAAATAATGAAAATGATTTGGGTCCAATATTTTTTAAATGTATGGATTTATGTTCAAATATTCTGAAACATATTACAGTGATCTTATAATAAGTAGATTATGTGTTTACTAGAAAGTAAGTGAAAGGGGAAAAAAACAAAATACACATAATTTTAAAATCAGGTTTTCAGACATTTCTTACTAAAAGCCAATGATATCCCACTGCCACCTGCAAACCCACACTTTCAAACCCACACAGACTTCCGTGGTAATAGAAACTATATCACACTCTTCGAAGGAATAGATTCATCCCAGTGTTCTTAAAATGTAAAACACATAAATGACATATGGGTTGGCATATGTTAAATCCTCTAGACACCCTACACCAACACAATCATGGGGCCCAACTTGATTTCATAAAATATTGCACATTTATTTCTGCCAAACAGGATAATAACAAGTGTTTGGGGGAAAAAAAAGAAAAAACTAAGACTTTTTTTTTTTTTCCATCTGAAGCAAATCTTTTAAAGAAAATTTTTCAAAAAATGTCACCAAAAGCCAATGTGTAAATATTTTCCTGATTTTGTGATAGAGGTATGTGAAATCTCAATGGTGAAATAAACCACTTTAGGGGCACCTGGGTGACCCAGTGGGTTAAAGCCTCTGCCTTCGGCCCAGGTCATGGTCTCAGGGTCCTGAGATCAAGCCCTGCATCGGGGGGGGTCTCTGCTCAGCAGGGAGCCTGCTTTCTCCTCTCTCTCTCTGCCTGCTTCTCTGCCTGCTTGTGATCTCTGTCTGTCAAATAAATAAATGAAATCTTAAAAAAAATTAAAAAAAGAAATAAACCACTTTATTCTCACTATTCAAGGATCATACATTTAACACACTTCTGAAATCATAGAGTTAAAACACAAACTGTAAATTAATTATTTTCTTTTTATTAAAAAAATAAATACAACATGTAGGTTATTTAAGGGATACCACTATTTATAAGGCCCCAGATGAGCTAAGCATACAGGAGATCAACTAAATTCACTAATCACAGTTTACATTATCTCTGTTATTCAAACTTTGGCTATTTAAAGAGGACAGTTATATTGCCTTCTCACATAGGTTTAAAAATAAACTTAATTCATGAACAGTAATTGTCTTCAGGATAAAGAATCCTTAAAGTGCAAAAATTGGATACTTTAGTTTTATACTGTGTATTGATCCTCTTACTCTCTTTTTTTTAGGAGTTAAGAATACAAACACAGAATACATATGTATTACAAAATAAATGAATATAGGGAGAAAAAGAAAGAAAGGCAAACTAAGAAATAGACTCTTAGCTATATAGAACAAACTGATGGTTATCAGAGGGGAGGTAGGTGGGGGAATGGGTTAAATAGGTGATAGAGATTAAAGAGGGAATTTGTTAAGTTCTTTAGAGATTTTCAACATTAACTCTTTATCACATATGTCATTTGTAAATATCTTCTTCCATTCTGTAGGCTGCCTTTTAGTTTTGTTCATTGTTTCCTTCACTGTGCAGAAGATTTTATCTAAATGAAGTTCAATAGTTCATTTTTGCCTTTGTTTGCACGGTCTATGGAAACATGTCTAGCAAGAAGTTGCTATGGCTCATGTCAAAGAGTTTGCTGTCTGTGTTTTCCTCTAGGATTTTAATGGATTCCTGTCTCAAATTTAGGTCTTTCATCCATTTTGAATTTATTTTTGTGTATGGTATAAAAAAGTGGTCCAGTTTCATTCTTCTACATGTGGCTGTCCAGTTGTCCCATTATCCATTTATTGATGAGACTGTCTTTTTTCAATTGGATAGTCATTCCTGCTTTGTGGAACATTAGTTGACCAAACAGTTGTATATCCATTTATGTGTTTTCTGTTCTTTCATTGATCTATGTGTCAGTTTTTTACCAGCACCATCCTGTCTTGGTGGTAACAGTTTTTTAATATAACTTGAAGTCCGGAATTGTGATGCCTCCAGTTTTGCTTTTCCTTTTTCAAGACTGCTTTGGTTATTTGGAGGTCCTAAGACAGTATGGAATTTCTTCAAAAAGTCAAAAATATAACTATCTTATGACCCAACAATTGCACTAGCAGGAATTTACCCAAAGGATGAAAAAATGCTGATTTGAGGGGGCTTGCTCCCCAATGTTTATAACAACATTATTAACAATAGCGAAATTATGGGAAGAGCCCAAATGTCCATCAACTGATGAGTGGATAAAGAAAAGTTGGTATATACATATATACCATGGAATATTACTCAACTATCAAAAAAAATGAAACCTTGCCATTTCTAATGACATGGATGGAGCTTGAGTTTATCATGCTAAGTGAAATAAGTCAGAGAAAGACAAATACCATATAATTTCACTCATATGTAGAATATAAGAAACAAAACAGATAAATGTAGAGGAATGGAAAAGAGAGAGAGAGATGGAAGGAAAAAATAAGAAACTCTTAACTATAGAGAACAAACTGAAGGTTGATGGAGGGAGGTGGGCAGGGGATAAGCTAAATGAGTGATGGGTATTAAGGAGGGCACTTGTCATGAGCATTGGGTTTATATGTAAGTGATGAATTACTAAATTCTACTCCTGAAACCAACATTACTCTATGTATTAAATAGCTAGAATTTAAATAAAATCTTGAAGCACAAGAAAAAAGGAGGGCACTTGTGATGAGTACTGGGCGTTATATGGAAGTGTTACATCACTATATCATACACTTGAAACTAATATTACATTGTATATTAACTAACTGGAATTTAATAAAAGCTGACCAATATCTACTCACTTCCCCCACGCCTTAGTCTCTGGCAGCTACTCTCTTTCTATGAGCTTGACCTTTTAGTTTGATTTAATTTAATTTAATTTAATAATTTTATACTCCTCACATAAGTGACATTATGCACTATTTGTTCTTCCATCTGGCTTTTTCATAATGCCTTAGCACAATGTCTTCCAGGTTCATCCATGCTGTCATAAATGGCAGGATTGCCTTTTTTTTATGGCTGACTAATACTCCAGTATGTGAAATAGCTCTCTATAGATACATAGATGCATAGAGATCATATGTTCTTGGCTATTCATTCACTGGTGAATAATTAGGTTTCTTATTTGTTTGTTTGTTTGTTTGTTTTTTCCCTAACAAGTGTGAAAAGATGCCTCACTGTGGCTTTGCATTTCCTTGATGATTAATGATGTTGAACCAATTTTCATGTATCTCTCATGTGGTTATTTGTATCTCTTCTTCGGAAAAATATGTATTCTGTTTTTTCTCCATTTCTAGGTCAGATTATTTAAATTTTTGCTGCTTGTTTGTATGACTTTCTTATATATTTTAAAGTCACCTTTTTTTCAGATATCTGATTTGCAAATAGTTTTTCCCATTCCATAAGTTATCTTTTCATTTTGTTAATTATTTCCTTTGCTGTGCAGAAGATTTTTAGTTTGCTGAGTACAATGTAGTCCCACTTATATATTTTTACTTTTGATGTTATATCCAAAAAAAAATCATTGTCATGATCAATGTCAAAGAGCTTTTCCTCTATGCTTTCTTCTAGTGGTTTTATAGTTTCAGGTCTTACATTTAAGTATTAATTTCAATTTACATTAATATTTGTGATTGGTGTAATATAGGGTTCCAGTTTCACTATTTTGTATGTAGTTATTCAGTTTTCCAACACCATTTATAGAAGGTATATCACTTTCCCATTGTGTGTTCTTGTCACCTGTGTCAGAGATCAGTTGACTATAGATGTTTCAGTTTATTTCTGGAATTTCTATTCCATTCAATTGGGTTCTGTGTCTGTTTTTATGCCAGTACTGTACCATTTTTAATTACTCTAGCTTTGTAATATAATTTGGATTAAAAAATCATGATTCTTCCAGGTTGGTTCTTTCTTAAGATTGCTTTGACTATTTCAGGTATCTTGCAGCTGTGGTCTATTGGAAAGCCTCTGTCCTATGTCATCTGTTATCATGCTTCTCAACATCTTACCTACTATTTTGGACATATCTTCTGCTTGTGACTTGTTAATTATTCAGTAATATTGAGTGTTTTTTTTTTAATATTCTATTCATCCATTTGACAAATAGAGATCACAGGTAGTCAGAGAGGCAGGCATAGAGAGGAGGAAGCAGACCTCCTGCTGAGCAGAGAGCCCGATGTGGGGCTCGATCCCAGAACCCTGGGATCATGACCGGAGCTGAAGGCAAAGGCTTTTAACCCACTGAGCCACCCAGGAGCCCCAAGTGTGTTCTTATTTGTATGATCAACTTACTCTAACTCACTGAGCAGGTCATCTATATAACCTCTGTGAAACAGGATAAAATGTAGTTACTTTCTTCCTCTCAGACACCTTCTTCTTCCTTTTTTTTTCTTTTTTTTCTATTTTGGACCTTTCACCATTCAAAAATGACTCTTACACTCTCTGTCTTCTTTCTTCTTAGAAGATTTTTGTTTTGGTTTGGTTTTTGGTTTTTAGTTTTTTTTTTGTTTGTTTGTTTTGTTTTTTGTCATAATATCTATCTGTGTTCTATTATTAGCATTTTTGCCCAAATTGCCACACTGACCAGAATCATTAGTTGGCTGCTACATCCCTATTTAGAGGTAAATTAAGTACATTCCAATGTAAAAAAAAAAAAAATCTTTATAAAGCATCATGCCCTTACAAAGCATAATTTATCTACCAAACCCCTCTAATATAATACCCTGGTTCAATTTACTGTAATTCCTCAAAATATGTGGAGTAATGTGCTGGGAAAATCCACAAAGAGAGAGCAATTCAAACTGAGTCATAACACTACTGTAAAGTATGTTTTATCATAAGGTTTGCTCTCACAAAATTTCTACAGAAGTTTTAAGAAGACATTGTAGAAGTAATTAATAAAATGTTTTCCAAATTTTAGTATTTGAATAAGTTGTCTAGAGCTCAAAACATATACTACAAAAATTACCTCAGAGAGGGTTGTTTAAATTCTGTTTTCTAACAAATTATTTTAACTTCCACAAAATTTTCACTATGTGTCATGAACCACACATCTTTTTGAATTTGATTTCTGGACTTTCTTAGACTTTCAAAGTCTTAGGAGAATAGATAATTAAGTAAAAATTAAATCTGTATGTCTATACCCAAAGTGGGTTAATTAGTTTGGTAGATAGAACAAAGCTTCCAAGAGCAATAATTTCTGGCCAGATATATTAAAAAACAAATTTTGATAGAGAGTGGCATTTGTAGCAACAATTGACTCTGTAAATGGCAGTCGGTAATGAGATGAAGGGTTTATTTTTAAATCAGGTGTTTGTAAACAAGGGACTAGCTATATTAAGAATTTGGATAATCAACATAGGGTAGAAAATATCAATAGTCTATTTGACACAGAATAAGTGTTTCTAGGCTTGTAATTTAATTTTGATAAAATTGTCTTGATACACTACTGGTTCACTACAGTAAACTATACCCCGTAATGAAATCACTGTATTTCAATGAGGTAAGAATATTTCTATCTTTCCAAAATTAAATCAATTTTTATCATCAAATATCCCCAGAGACTCTGGTGCTTATGAATTTTAGAAAGTTGTAATTGATTTAAAAACTTCTAACACATCTAAATCCTATCAAATGTGGGGGTTTTTTTTTTTTTTTCTTAACATTTTTTTTTTTGGTCCACCTAATCTAACATTTTTTAATTTGCAATTAGCTCACAAATATAACATCATATTTAGAAGAGAAAGGACACTCTTGACCCTGAGGAGGAGTAATTGTTTAAAAATATGAAAGACCTTTGGTGAGATCTTAGAGAAATAATCCATAGAAGCTAGCCAAATTACAGATTCCATCAAATAATAATAAAATTAGAACTCCAAAAGGCAATTATTATTTTTATATGAGCTCCCCCCACACACATCTAGTTCTCAGTAGACACCCTATTTTACTCATTAACTTCATCTGTTTGTCCTGATTTTGAAGAATTAGCACATGCCTATATTTTACCATGTCCAAAGAGAAAAAGGTTCAGAATCCCCAAATAATTTAATCTTATTACTGCAATGCCCCAACCACAACTCAAGTTTTCCTACAACAGAGTCTGTTTGGTGCCAAATTATGCCCTTTATTGCTTTCATAGTTCTGGGTTTAAACTCTTATCTGACCCTTTTCTCTTGAATTTTGTTGGATTACAGATAAAAGATAATGATTTTAGGGAAACCATTTGACTAGAACTTAGATTTCCAGAAGACTAAGTTACTTACTTCTTTCCTTCTTTTCTGAAGACTCATACTATCGTTTTGGCACTCTAGATTTCATTATGCTGAATATACAAAGATAAAAAGAATATAATATAATATAATAAATGTTTCCCTTTAATGCTTAAGACATTTAAATTCTAAAGCACAGCTCTATGTGTACTTTTTGTGGGCTGTATGCTGGTTCAGATTACCCTTCCAAGGTTCAGGAAACTGGGTGCCTAGGTGGATCAGACAGTTGAGCTTTTGACTCTTGGTTTTGGCTCAGGTTATGATCTCATGCATCTTGGAATGGAGTCTTGCACTGGGGCTCACTGCTCAGTGAGAAGCTACCTGAGGATTCTCTCTCTCTGCTCCTCCCCACCAAATAAATTAATAAATCTTAAAACAAAATAAAGTTCAGAAACCTGCAATGAAAGCAGAAGAAATTCTCATTCACTAAATCAGCTATATTGAGAAAAGAAAATGACCTCTAACAAGGTAATCAGTCAAAGGAAATAAACTTAAGTCTTTCTCCATTTATAATTCCTGTAATAATTTATTTGTCCCACATAATGTCCCATCCTAACCTACTTCTGTTTTCACGAAGATTGATTTATTTATTTATTTATTTATTTATTTATTTATTTATTATTATTTTTTGCCTGATCACAGGTTGAAGTGTGAGAGAGTGTTGTTTACATGGGTCAAAATTCATTTATACGACTCCTAACATATGATTTTTTATGCATGTAAAGGAGAATAGTGAAGATCATTGGCAAACCATCTCTTTATCTCAAGAATATTATTTTTAACATTATATTACTATTCTTTCAATATTATTACAATCACTTCAAGAGTGTGGTTGTGGAAAAAATATGAGTTGAAAGACAACTTCATAAGGTGTAGATACTAAGTTCTCTGAATCTCAGTTTCTTATGTCTGGTTCAAGGGATTGCTATGAGAAGTAAATAAAATGAAATATGAATTTTCAGTCCCTTCCAGGGTATGTACCTATGTTTTTTATCTGTGGATAAGACATAATTATTTTGAAGGATTTTTTTTTCTTTAAGATTTTATTTATTTATTTGACCGACAGAGATCATAAGTAGGCAGAGAGAGGAAGAAGCAGGCTTCCTGCTGAGCAGAGAACCTGACGCGGGGTTCTATCCCAGGACCCTGGGATTATGACCTGAGCCGAAAGCAGAGGCTTTAACCCACTGAGCCACCCAGGTGCCCCTATTTTGAAGGATTTTGTAAGGGAGACAAAATCTACCAGTTTAGAACCTAGTACATTTCATGTCCAATTGCAGAGGTCATATATATCTACTGTGGCTTGTTCTCGTAGGCATTTGATGATATGTGCACAATTCTTAAAAGAAAAAAAAAGAATGTGCTGCAATTCATACTACTAATACTATCTGTAATGTCTTTGCAACTTGCAGTACCAACTTCCAACCCCATATCTTATCCCATTCAGAGACACAGAATTCCTCACTACTTGTTATCAACAATTCAGTCATCAACAGTGATATTTCTGCTGGCATCCAAGGTTCTAGCTTCTGTTGAATGACTCATATATAAAATGTTTGGGTCTAGATCTAATGATTGGAAGCAGGAATTGAGGAAAAGTAGAACTTCTCCAGATGTGGCTGAAAGATTTGAAAGAGATATCTCTATGGGTCCTGAGTTGATAAAATGAAGTTAAAATTAAGAGATAGCTATGAATGAATCTCCTTTTAAATAACATACTTTTGTGCTTTGTGTTGTTGTCACTGGTAGAAACTGGGAAATATTTGACAATGTTTTCTCCATTTACCTAATATAATCCTCTGTTTACATTACCTCAGTTCCTTCCTTAAAATATTATGGCTGGGGAGAGTATTAAGAGTACAGTGGTATATGAACAGGGGAGTGTATTCAACACCTTATGGTTTTGTTATTGTTTATGCAGAGGAAAGCAACCTGTTTCAAGACATAAGACCAAGAGTTCCAAATGGTAACCAGAGCCATAATGAACACAATGAGTGTTTTTCATACATTACTTCTTTCAACCTTTATAAAAACACCACAACGTTGATAATTTCATCTCTACTTTACAGATGTAAAACAGATACAGAGAAATCAATTATCTTACCAATAACTAGTAAGTAGAAGGTCCAGGTTTTTTACTCCAAACTTCATACTTTTTTTTTTAAGATTTTATTTATTTATTTGACAGACAGAGATCACAGGTAGGCAGAGAGGCAGGCAGAGAGAGAGGAGGAAGCAGGCTCCCTGCCTAGCAGAGAGCTCAATTCGGGGCTCGATCCCAGGACCCTGGGATCATGACCTGAGCCCAAGGCAGAGGCTTTATCCCACTGAGCCACCCAGGCACCCCATCAAACTTCATACTTTTAACCAGTACTCTGTATTACGGAGGAGTACACTAGAATATGCCAGAATGAACATACAATTAGGAGGTGCAACTCCTAGGGGGATAGTCAAGAAAAAGATCTAGAAAAATAAATGGAAACATTAAGAAAGCTGTGTCATTCTTTACAGATAAGTTCATATCATTTAATTTTCAGAAATCTAGACATTTTGGTTGCCTAATTAAATCACAGTTCTCAAAGCCTTTTCTTAACTAAGCTTATTAATGTACCATCCAAATAATGGTTTTCTCCTTCAGAGCCAAATTTTCATTTCTGTTTTGAGAATACCAATACTTAACCACAGCATTTATGCCTTTCTCTTCATCACTTTTCATATGCCTTCATGACCTTTAAGAGTTGAATGTCTATGTTTCGATAAATTTAATTGTGCCTACCTTTTGTTCTTATTTTTCCTTTCAAATATTCAAAAGTCGGTTTTGAAATTATCATTTATAATTGATATAAGGCTAGGGCACATACAATTTTACCAATACAAAATATTTAAAAGAATTTTTACATTGATTGATTGATGCAGATATTTACTAATTTTTGAGTGTATGAATACCAGTCACAGTATGGTATGCTGGAGAAGAATAAGAAATGTTCATATTTTCAGGAATTGCCAAAGAATAAGAACCAGATATTTAGGGCAACAATTATAATAGGTTGTGTTAATGCTCAGACAAAGACATTCACAGGATGCTTTTTGTGTTGTCACAAATGTATTGAGTACACCTTTCCATGATTATTGGATGCTATAAATCATTTAATTAATCAAATGCTTTTTTAGTTTTAAAACTAATACCACACAGGCTTGTTTCAGCCATTCTAGGATCATACTTTCTGAGTTTTGTTTTACATTCTATATTCAGATACCTTTGGGAAATGCTGGAAATGCTATGGAATGCAACATTTTATTATTTATAGGGATGCAACTAAGTGTTGTTTACTTCAAGGAAAAAAATAAATCACTTCTCTACTACTTTTAACTGTGTAATTGGGTAAGCAAAATTTATTTTATCTCTCATTTATAAAGTAGACATTTTATAACTGAATTAAAAAGTGATATCTGCAATGTGGTTAGCATGATTATTTGTACAAAGTAAGGAAAATTAATTTTAGTTTTTTATTGTTATTAATTTCTCTATGTTGTTTCCCACAAACACCACTAAGAAGTTTTTTAGACTTAAGCTTCAGAAAAAAATAAAAGTGTTTTCTTAAAAAAAATAACTTAGAATATTGAGAGTCATCATCGATTACAATTTTCATTTAATTTTGTGCTAAAACCATGTATGAAGCTCTACTTTAATAACTTAGAAAGATATACTCTGCATATCTTTTTAAGTTTTTCTTTGGTCTTGACCTGAATATTTGGTCACAATTTTTATCTGTTGCATTTCATTATTTTACTGTATGCATGCTTACAAACTGATTAATCCTTTGTAGAATTAGGGAGATAGATAAATGCTCATATACATTTATTATAACATTGCTCTGGAAGAAATACAAAGTAACCATGCCTACCAAATATTATTTCTACTATGGATGAAGACTTAGTTTTATATTAACTGTTGAAAATATGCCCTCTATTTAATTCATAAAAGTCTACTTGCCGTTGACTGTACATCTCATACTGAATCCTGCTTCTGAGGCCTCTGGCAGCCATTCTGCCTTATTTACACTCATAACCTTTTGCTTCACTACAGAACAGAGTTTCAAAATACTGTTGAAAAAGCTCACCAGCAACCTTTCCTGAAACGTCTCACCCAACTCTAAAATTTCTTTCACTGAGCATTACTCAAAACTCTACCTCGTCATTTTAGAACACAATGTTCTTTCTATTGCCATCAGTCTCCTGGGGCTTTTAAATTGGGGCCCTCACAAGAAGGAAGCAATATTTATTGACTGCCTATTTTTTACCAGTTACTACGCTAGACAGTCTAAGGTACTATTATTGTTTCTATCTTAATGCCTCCCACAGGTAATGCATTTGAGTTACTTTGACTAATTATTATGTTAGGGTAGTTATCTTTATAGTTCTAATTAACAAACAGATACTTTAAAAAATTCTCAGATATAGATACAATCTACTAACCTTCTCTGCTAGATGCTGATATAAATGTCATGTATGTCTCTACATATAAGTTCTTTATCCTCCCCTAACACAGACAGATCACCTTTCAATGGTAACTTAACAATCTTGTAATCAACATAATTTTGGTCCATAAATTGGTCTAAGTGTCTAAAATCAATTTTTTTCCATAATTCATTAAGATTGTTGATTTTAAAAGGTCTCTAACTTCATTAAATGGCCTATGGTGTGGGAGATTAGTGATAGCATTTATATCCATTAAAAACAACAAAAAAGTATTATTTATTTAAATTTTTTTCAAATGTTATTTAGAACATGAGTTAAAGAGGTGCTACTAATTAAGGGTCTATTGAAGACTGTACAGTATAACTTTAATTCCAGGAAGGCTAGGATTGCATACATGGATCTACTTGATAGTCAGAATCCAGGTATTGGAGCAGTATGTCCGTGAACCTGACCTTAAAGAATTATTTTCATTTTTTCTGTACTGCATACCCAATCAAAGGAAACTACAAGATACAGCTTCATTAAAACTGGTGCTTTATTTTTTACACTTGCTTTCAAGAACATTGTGTACCAACATTGCTTGCAAAGCCCTGCTTGGCAATTAATTTTTAGATAGTTGTAGGATTATTTTAGAACAAATAATAAAACATGTAACTAATCATATTTTATTTCTTGATTGATAAAATATTCAAAATCCATATGTATCTATTAACCTTTTTATGCTGCTTATAATCCAAGATATGCTATATTTACATTTATTTTAACTATAATTTCTATGTACATTTTTATAATTTTACTCTATTTCAAGTGAATTTCTTCAATAATAAGCTGTATAACAATTTGAGTATCATTAAAAATAATAATGAAGTTTCTGTGTTATTTGGCTTTATGTACTTTTTATGTATCCAGCGGGAAAAAAAATAACAACGCTGCAGAGTTCTTTCTTTTTTTTTTTTAACAGCACTGCAGTTCTATGCCAATATTTATTAGTAACATTAATGACAGGATACTTAACATTACCTTGACTCCCTTATTGTCAGATGATTAAGTTAGCATTGACCTTTTACTCAAGGCCTAAGTATTAACTCATATTAAACCATTACTAACAATCATTAAAAAAATTAAAAATATAACTGATAGGAGTGTCAGGGTGCCTCAATGGGTTAAGCCTCTGCCTTTGGTTCAGGTCATGATCTCAGGGTCCTGGTATGGAGACCTGCATCAGGCTCTCTGCTCAGCAGGGAGCCTGCTTCACCCCGCACCCCACCTGCCTCTCTGCCTACTTGTGATCTCTCTCTCTGCCAAATAAATAATAAATTTAAAAAAATATATAACATATTATGAACACTGAGGAAATTTAATTTCACTATAACTTTCTGTGAAATGCTGAAATATGCATGTGGATTTTTAAAATACTTTGATATGCTATAATCAACTCTAAGTTTCAAGATATTAGAGTTTCTCATGATAATGCTGTTCATATTTAGGGATTGCTGTTAAAAGTCTCACCATTGTGGTACCAAAGCAAGATTATCAAAAAAATGAGGATAACGTGCCCATCACAATGTAACAAATTACTCCAGTATTTAACAGCATAATACAACAAATGTTTATTATCTAACAGCTTCTATGGGTCAGAATTGACTTAATGAAGTGGTCCTGGCTCATGGTTTCTCATGAGATTGAAATCAAGATATTGCAAAATATGGCTAGGGATTCAGGGCTTGACTAAGGCTAAAACTTTGTTTCCATGACAGATCCTTTACTTGGGCTTTTCTTAACCACTTGAAACTCTCCATAGAGTTGCTTCAAGGTCCTCATGGCACGGCAGATAACTTTTCCCCAACTGAATGGTGACAGGTGAAGACAGACACGACACGGAGACATAGAAAGGAGCCAAATTCTATTGGCGACAGGAACCAACATTGTAATAATATGAAAGGGGATATACAAAGGCATGAATTACAGAAGACAAGTTTTATTGGGGAGTACCTTGGAGGATAGCAAGAAAGAAAATTGATTTTTGATTTTCCTCATGTGTCACACTGAATGATTTTTCATAATCTATAGATTCTGTAGGATATGTAAAAATGCAAGTGGATTGAATGGCTAAAATTAGCAACACAAGAAACAACAGGTGTTGGTGAGGATGTGGAGAAAGGGGAAATCTCTTATGTTCTTGGGAATGTGAATTAATACAGTCACTCTGGAAAACAGTATGAAGTTTCCTCAAAAAGTTAAAAATAGAATTACCCTATGATCCAGCAATTGTACTACTAGGTATTTATGCAAAGAATACAAAAATGTCAATTTGAAGGATACATGAACCCCAATGTTGATAGCAGCATTGTGTAAAATAGCTGTATTATAGAAATGTCCATTGACTGATGAATGGATAAAGAAGAGATGAGATATGGATATATCTATATGTATCTATATCTATATCTATATGTGTGTATATCATGGAATACTACTCAGCCTGGAAAGAGAATGAAATCTTGCCATTTACAATGACACAGATAGAGCTAGAGTGTATTATGCTAAGTGAAGTCAGTCAGAGAAAGACGAGAAAGACAAATAATATTTGATTTTACTCATTTGTAGAATTAAAAAAAAAACAAAACAAATGATCACAAGGGAAAAAAAGAGAGAGGAAAACCAAGAAACAGACTCTTAACTATAGAGAACAAATTAATGATAACCAGAGGGGAGGTGAATGGGGGATGGGTGAAATAAGGGATGGGGATTAAGATTGTATTTGTGGTGAACACCAGGTGTTGTACAAAAGTGTCCTATCACTAAATTGTATACCTGAAACTAATGTTACACTGTGTATTAACTAACTGGAGTTTGTTTTTTAAGGATTTTGTTTACTTATTTGAGAGAAAGAGCACAGAGAGAAAGTGAGAGGGACAAGCAGACTTTCCACCAAGTAGATAGCCCAAGGGGGGGGCTCAATTCGAGGACCCTGAGATTATGACCCCACCCAAAGGCAGAGGCTTAACTGACTGAGCCACCCAGAAGCCCTTTGATGATTCATTTTCAATGAAGATAGTTTTAGGAAGGTACTAACAAAAACTTGAAAGAGCATTGACCTTGGAATCTGAGAAACTGGATTTGTACCTTGATTTTGTTATATATCAGTTCTCTCCCCAGGATAGGTTATTGAATATCCCAGCTTCACTTTCTCTCTTTTTTAAAAAAGTATTTTATCGGGGCGCCTGGGTGGCTCAGTGGGTTAAAGCCTCTGCCTTCGGCTCAGGTCATGATCCCAGGGTCCTGGGATCGAGCCCCGCATCGGGCTCTTTGCTCTGCATGGGGCCTGCTTTCTCCTCTCTCTCTGCCTGCCTCTCTGACTACTTGTGATCTCTGTCTGTCAAATAAATAAATAAAATCTTTAAAAAAAAAAAAGTATTTTATCAACTTTACTTTCTGTGTATGTAAAATTGCTATTTTGCATATATAAAATTGATTACAAATCTTTTAAATAGTAGGCACTTTAGCAAATTTGTTTCATTTCCTTTTTCATCTTTCATTATCATCATTTTAGATATCTTATATATTATGCTCTCAGCTTGCATATTCATCTTTTCAAAATTTGGATATCTTCAATCCCATGCAGAGATTTGGCTGTGGTCCTAATAACATCTTTGCCTCACCGGAAATGTTTTGGAAACATTGACTCCACATTAAGGAAAGGAACCAATAACCTCTCATATTCTTCTAGGATCACAAAGAAGGTATTATTCCAGATAAAAAGTCAAGCTATATATTTCCATTACAATTTCAAAAAGCCAGTGCAAATTGGGACCAAGAATTGAGTCAGAATTTAGATCTATAAATGTAAATTTCTCTTTTCTACTTGCACGTTTAGAATTACAAAAATATCTCACTTCAAAGATCTAGCTTTCAGGGTCTGGAGGGATTTTTTTTTTTAAGATTTTATTTATTTATTTGACAGCCAGAGATCACGAGTAGGCAGAGAGGCAGAGAGAGATAGAGGAGGAAGCAGGCTGTCCGCAGAGCAGAGAGCCCGATATGGGGCTCCATCCCACGACCCTGGGATCATGACCCGAGCCGAATGCAGCGGCTTTAACCCACTGAGCCACCCAGGTGCCCCTCTGGAGGGATTTTATTCTGTCAAAATTCCCTCTTCTCCCTGTATTTTCAATTTTTTTTTCTCTTTATTGATGCTTATGTTCTATTAGATCAAAATATATCCAAATGTTCACCATTCAAAATAAACAAGCAGCTCTCTCTAGATTTATGATCCCCTGTCAATCTTACTGTATCTCTCTCATTGTTTTCTTAGTACAGTTTAATGGATAATTGGTCTACATTCAATATCTCAATTTTGTTTCCACGTGCTTTTGTCTTTTCATCTCACAAAATTTACAGCTGCCTCAATATTTACAGATACCTTTTAGTCATAAAGTCCAAAGAAAAACATCTTAATTTATTAAGTATTTGACACTGTTTACCACTCTTCTCTACCACTCTTTCCTGCCTACCTTCAATATTATCTTGTTTAGCTTGCAGGATGCATTTCCATTTCTTTTCCTGCTTTTCTAACTCCTGTTCTTCTGTTGCACATAATATTTGTGTTTCTCTGGTTTCTGCCCTCAGTGCTTTTCTTTGTAACAACCTCAGCATGCCCTGGACTTCAATATCCCCTATACTCTAGTGATTAACACTATGGGTATTCCCAAATGCAGAACACTCTTTTGAGCTCTAACTCCATGTACCTAATGTTCTAATGGATGATTCAACCTGTGTGTGAAATAGGCACCTCAGGTTCATATGATACAAATTTAAATCACCCTTTCCTCAGATCAGTGGATTTTTTTTTTCCATTTGGAAAAGTGTTTATATTATGTAGATAGTCTCCATAGCCAGAAGCCAAAATTTGATATGTTTATTTATTCCATATCCCCTATATATTTATTCATGTATTTAGTTTTCCAAAGCATATTTATTGGCCATCCAATTTATGCTAGGTACTGTTTTAGGTGCTGAGGATAAACAAGGTAAACAATAACTTTTCTCCCAAATGCTTATAATCTCTGGGAAGGTGATAGACAATGAAAAGGTAATAAATAAAGAATATGGTTTTAGATAATGGAAAGTAACAAAGAATGTTAAGCATAGAGGGGAAAAGGGAAACATTTTTTATTATTTTTAGCTGCATAAAACAGAAAACCTAAAATAATAGTGACTTAGTATTCAGATTTATTTCACTCTCATTGTAGGGAAACTTTCTTTGTAGGCAGTCCAGACCTTGTATAATGGCATCATTTTCTTTAGGTACCTCTGAGTCACTTTCCTCTACAAGCTTTATATAGAGCTTCTTTACCGACTGAATGTTTATCTCCCCAAAGTTCATATTTTGAAACTCTACCCCTACATGCGATGGTATAATAAGGTGGGGTCTTTGGGAGGTAATTTGGATTAGAAGAGGTCATGAAGGTGGAGCCCTCATGACAGAATTAGTGTCCTTATGGGGGTCATGAGAGAGCATGCTTCTTATCTCTGCTCTCAGCCTTGTGAGGATACATGGTAGTTACAACCCAGAAGAGGTTCCTCACAAGAACCCAGCCAGCCTGGCATTCTGTTCACAGACTTTCAGGCTCTAGAACAATAAAAGTAAATTTCCATTGTTTATAAACCACCCAGTCTATGGCGGTTTGTTATAGTAGCCTGAGCTGACCCAGTGAGCTTCCAACTCCAGGTCATTTCTGATTCATGAAGGCACCTGGGACTTAAGTCATTCAGTCTAAACCAAGTTTCAGGGCCAGTAGAAAACAGAAAGCATGGAAGAGAAAAAAAAGAGACACACACTAAAATAGTTTATAGCTTTCAGAAGTATTTGCTGAAAACGATGCTTTTTGCAGGCTACCTTGCTACTCCAAACAAAATTGCATTGTGTTACTGCATGAGGAAAGGATTTGGGGTAAACAGATGTTTCTAATACAGGTGGCTATTTAGTTAGCATTAACAAGGAGGGCCTTTCTGACAGAGTAGAATCTTAGCATGTATTTTTTATCATCCCATACGACTGATTTCATCCCCTTACTAAGCCATTGGAATCTGTTTTTTAGTCTCTATTCCCATTCCTCCTGCCCTGTGTTAGTAAATGTTTTCTGACTCCTCCTCTCTCTTGTTGCCTCGTTTCCCTAAGGAGACTCATGCCTCCAGTCTGATCACCCACAAAATCAATTCTCCAACATACTGCCCTAGAGCTTTTAGAATTACAAATCCTATACTTGAACTTTCCTAATTAAAATATTTTAATGTTTTCCACTGATTCAAGGTAGTAGCCACAGACACCTTTCTTTTTTTTTTTTTTAAGATTTTCTTTATTTATTTGACAGAGAGAGAGAGATCACAAGTAGGCAGAGAGGCAGGCAGAGAAAGAGGGGGAAACAGGCTCCCCGCTGAGCAGAGAGCCCGATGCGGGACTCCATCCCAGGACCCTGAGATCATGACCTGAGCCGAAGGCAGAGGCCTAACCCACTGAGCCACCCAGGTGCCCCCAGAAACCTTTCTTGAGAAGCTCCCTGACCACCCAATATTTTACTCTTCTCCTTCCACTAAACTCTAATTTCTGGGCATGAATAATGACTTTAAAAAATTGAGTTTTTCTTATCATTCTATTTGAGGTCATTGGTTCTCTTCCAAATATATCCTTCCCCATCCAGTCATATCTAGAAAAGGCAGACACATTTATCCTTCACCATTCATTTGACTGTTTAAGCTCTTCCTGAATATCACACTTTCATGGCACGCTCCTATCTTTAAACATACAAACCATTTCTGAGGCTCCATCACTTACAATTATTGTCAATTTTTATTGTCCACACAATTGATCCTCCATGATAAACTGTGAGCTATCCGATAGTAGGGACTGGAGTTTTATTTCTGGATCCAATAGCCTCTTTTTGAGACAAGCGCATTTGAGATACTCAGTAAGGTTTTGCTGAGTGAATTAAATTCAATAGCTTCCTAGGCTGAAAATGTTACAGTCATCTCTGCTACTGCCCAACCCTTAGTTCTGGCATAATTTTATATTTATGTTATCTCTGCAGTTCCTTTCTTATCCACTCCTTTCATTAATTCACACTTCACTTTTCCATTTCCAGCCATTTTCACCATACATCTGAATCATTGCAGTATTATAAATAAATCCCCTTCCTTTATTCTCTCACCTTTTTGTTTGTTTATTTGTTTCTCATGCCCGTGACTCAGCACAGATTTTAACATATCATGGTACAGTACAGAACTCACAACTTTTCAAAAATTAGTTATATTCTCTCTTCCCAGGCTTGTATTTTACTCTCCCCTCTGCTACTTCCACCTACCTTTTGTTCTTTGTCCAAAGGGATACCTCTAGGGAGAAGGCATCACTGAGCATGAGGCGTTCTGTCAGAGATGTCAATTTTGTGGATGGTGTGTATACTTTGGGGATGTGAATGAGGCCAATGGCACATAGAGCAGATGACCCAGAACACCCTGAAAATTTCACAGGAGACTGAACTACCAGGTAGACATGACAAGCTGGTTCCAGCAATGCATTTTTCCACAGAGGCTTTAACTTGGGAGGAACTAGGGGAGGGGGGTAGGGGTTTCCAGTTTCAACATGAATTCTGGACTTGCTCTCTAATGCTATCCTAAGATAAGGAACCTAATTTGGGGACGGGGGGGTAATTTAGCAGATTGATTAAAAAGTATTTTTCCCTCCTCAGGCACATTGCAAAGTGTTCCCTTAGTGTAAAATAATGTTACTTTAATTTCTTCCACAGATTATTTTATAAGAACTCAATGAAGCACGTAACTATACCCCTATAACATTAATTTTATTAATCCTCTAGCAGCATTGTATTACATCAAAAGCATATGAAACTACAAGGGAGTTTTTTCTGGGGTCTACTTTTGTGTATTGTGGCATGTGTGAAACAAAATGCTCTCCTAGTAAAAGATATCCACAAGAATCTAAAAGATCATGCACCTGATTTTTCTTTCTTGGTAGCAGAGTGTGCTTTGCATTGTGAATAGGAGAAAAAAATATTTTTTTCATTCTCTCTAGAGTTTTTGCTTCAGCCCAAAGCAACAAAACATCATCTGTCTCTCCTAAAGTGTCTGAGTGATAAAAATGCTCAAAATTGTAACCCTTCTTCAAAATCAAAATTAAATATTACCTCCTTCATGGACCTGTCCTCAATTTCATCAGCTACACTAATCTCACCTATTACTGTGGTCCCAGAACATTGGGTTTGTATATCACACTGAAAATTTAATCAATGATGGTGTTTAGAGCTTTGTTCAGGGGAAAACAAACAAACAAGCAAACAAACAAAAAACTTAACTCAATGTCTTCCACTAAGCTTAGTGCAGTGTCTTGCACACAGTGTTTGCATAGAGGCTGTGCTCTGCTGGTTAAATGTCTGGGATCTGATTGACTGAAGGTCATTGCTGATTCTGCTCTTCCCTAGCTGTGTGGCCTTAGGCAAATCACTTAAACTTTCTGTTCTCTGAGTTCTTTTATCTTTAAAATTGAGATATATAGACACGTTGAATAAGATTGTTGTAAGCTAAAAATGAGATAAATTAATAAAACTAACAGTTTTGTGTGCTTAATAAGTAGTCCATAAAAATGACTCATTGTCATTACATGCTGAGCAAATAGATATAACTTTTAGGACACTGAATTTAAATATGCCTCCTTTTTATCTTTTTTTAATCTGTTAAGGCTAAAATCACGGCTCAGTTTATTTTTTTTTAATTTTTTAAAATTTAATTCCAGTATAGTTAATATACAGTGCAATATTAGTTTTAGGTGTATAATATAGTGACTTAACACTTCCACACATCACTCTGTGTTCATCACAACATTCACTCCTTGGGGCACCTGTGAGGTTCAGTGGGTTAAGCAGCCAACTCTTGATTTCAGCTCCAGTCATGACTTGGTTGTGAAATCAAGCCTGGTGTAGGACTCCAAGCTCAAGATGGAGTCTGCTTGAGACTGTCTGTGTCCTTCCTCCTCTGCTGCTCCCCCTGTTCACATGTGCACTCTCCTGCACTCTTTCACTGTCTCAAACAAATAAATAAATTTTTTAAAATATTTTATTTATTTATTTGTCAGAGAGAGTGAGTGAGCACAGGCAGACAGAGAGGCAGGCAGAGGCAGAGGGAGAAGCAGGCTCCCCGCTGAGCAAGGAGCCCGATGTGGGACTCGATCCCATGACGCTGAGATCATGACCTGAGCCGAAGGCAGCCGATTAACCAACTGAGCTACCCAGGCGTCCCTAAATAAATAAAATCTTAAAAAAATAAAATAAAAACAAAGTGTACTCCTTAATCCCCATCATCTATTTCACCTATTTGCTACTCACTTCACCTCTGGTAACCATTAGTTTGTTCTCTATAGTTAAGAGTCAGTTTCCTGCTTTGTTTCTCCCTCTCTTCTTGTTTTATTTCTCTAAGGCTTAGTTTATTAAAAAAAAATTGATGCTGCTACTATTAATTGCTTTATTTTCACTCAGCTCCTTTAATATGTATAACACAGGCCACCCAACAAAGCATATAGTTATGGACTGCTTTGCTCCATGCTGTATTAGGTGTTCACCACTTCCTGAATAGCGCGATACAAGTTCTATGACTAATGATGAATTCATACTCAAAGGGAACTGACCTGAGGACTATACCAGGCAAACTTAATTGCTACTTTGCAGTTGGACAGAAAATAATATAAGGAAGTTTGAGTTTAGCTGCTTCCCACTTCTTCTTTCTCCTTGGTTTTTGACATTTTCATAACTTTATGCCACATGTCTTCCAGTTTGGTAAATCTATTTTTTTATTTATTTGTGTGTGTGTGTGTGTGTGTGTGTGTGTGTGTGTTTTGTTGTTGTTTTGTTTTGTTTTAATTAACAGTGTGATCACACTTAAAGATTTTCCCTTCTCTCCTTTATGTTAGGAAGTGCCTATAACATAATAGTATCTCCAAGTTAGAAGAAATTTTATAGTTCAGTTCTTACTTAATACCTGGCTTCCTGGGAGGGAAGACTCTACCCTCTAACAGCTCATTCCCTTTTAAATTTCAATTGCTAGACTATTTCTGTTTGGATTGAACTTACATTTGTTTCCTAAAGCAAATATACATATCTATTTGATCTGTATTTCTCTCTCTCACACACACACACACACACACACACATGTTTTCTGTACTTTAGAGTCACGTAGAATATAAGGTCAATCTTCCATAACATGTTAAAACTCAGATATTTGAAGATAGTTCTTAGGTTCTTCCTCAGTTTTCTTGTCTTCACACTGTGCAAGAAATTAATGATGGTATGTCATGAATACAAGCCTAGTTACTTTCCTTTGAATGTATAGGAATAAATTAAGATTTCTATAAAAGTCCTGCACTTGAAGTGTTTACCATTCTCCATATGTAACATGGCTGTGAGATGAAGCCTAGAATGATTATCACCATTGCTTTGGACAGTCTGTTTCAATTAATGCAGCCTAAGCAAATTTCTCATTATCTTTACTTTATTTCTCTGTTTATTTGTTTTAGCACCTTTATTGTTTGTTTAGGTGATTCATATTGGGTATATAATCAAAATATTAGGCTGTTTCCTCTAATTGCATTGCTATATCTTCACCAACCATTTCAAAACTTAGAAGCTTAAAATAGCAGATTTTCATTTATCTCACAATTTTGTGTTGGCTAAGCAGTTCACCTAGTCTAGTCTGAGCCAGCTTAGCTGATCAGTTGTGGTCTCATTCACAGGAAGTGGTTAGCTGGTGGGTTGGGTGATGGTTGGAGGATTGAGCATGGCTTCATTCACATGTCAGGCAGTGGCTGGATTATGAACCAGTGCAGCAGAGGGCTGTCGGCCTCATGTTTCACATCAGGCTTCACTTCTACATCAGAATTCCAAAATTAGCAAGAGTGGTAGTTGCCCAACCTCTGAGACTTAGACTCACAGTTGACACAGCATTACTTTCTTCACATTTAATTAGTTAGAGCAAATAATAAGGCAAGTCCATCCCTACAGGCTTAATGGTTTTTACCTCTTTGATGGAAGGAACTGCAAAGTAATGTGGCTCTTTTGTAAACTAATATACTTAGTATCTTATGCTTTCACAAACATGATGAATGCCTAAGACAAAGGTGTTATTTTTTTAATTTTTTATGTTTTTAAAGATTTTGTTTATTTATTTTAGAGAGTGAAAAGAGTAAATGGGTGGGGAAGGAACAGAGGGAAAGGGACAAATGACCTCTGTACTGAGCTTGGAGCTTGATGTGGGGCTCGATCCCATGACTCTGAGATCATGCCCTGAGCTGAAATCAAGAATCACTTCCTTAACCAACTGAGCTGACCAAGCACTGAAGACAAAGGTTTCAAATAAAGATAGTGTAATTATTTCATCTTAAAAATATTTTATATTTCCATGTTTGCCATGTGTCAAGATATTCCTCTATGGCATATAACTTATAATTCAGCCAACCATGACACACATATGATTACTATAGTTGTTTAAGAAAAAAAGTTCTAAGCCTGCCACTGGAGGCCCTCATCTGAATTGATATTAATCTTTTTTATGAGATTAATTGTTCAAATAATTACCAATCTATTTAACATATATTCTCTCCTATTCTATTTTCATTTTTCACAAATATTCTTTAAATATTTTTATCATGTATTTTCTGAATGCAAAAAAATATACATACATACATTTATATGTACATATATATGTTTCTGTGCATGTGTGTGGTTTTTTGTGTATGTATGTAAGTTCATTTCTTTTTTTTTTTTAAGATTATTTACTTATTTGACAGAGAGAAAATGAGAGACAAAGCTCACAAGCAGGGGAAAGTACAGAGGGAGAGAAAGAAGCAGGCTCCTTGCTAAGCAGGGAGACTAACATGGGGCTCGATTCCAGGACCCTGGGATCATGACTTGAGCCAAAGGCAGACACTTAATGAAAGGCAAGCACCACCAGGTGCCCAGTAAATTAATTTCTGAGTACTCTCTGTCTCTCTCTCTCTGTCTTTCTTTTTTTTTTCCCCCAAATTGTAAATTCAATATCACAGATCAGTTACAAACTTCTTGGGCTCTCTCATTTTTTTACTCTGTTCACATTTTCTCTTTGACCTTGTGATTTTTAAAATTTTTTTCCTTTAAGTACACTCCACACCCAGCATGGAGCCCAACATGAGGCTTGAACTCACCAACCTGAGATTGAGACCTGAGCTGCTATCAAGAGTTGGACGCTTAACCAACTAAGCCACCCAAGAGCCCTGACCTTATACTTTTATGAAGTCCTTTGATTTCTATTTTCTTCTAATCTATCCATACTTCTCCCATATTTCTTTCCTATTCAGTTTATAATACTATAAATTCATAATTACTCCCTGTATTACTACCTAACAGTTCTTGAGAGCTTACCACAAGCCAGGTACTATTGTACATGCTTTATGCATATCTAGTATTCACAGCGATCCTATGAGGCAGCTGCTGTCATTATCTTATTTTTGTATGAAGAAGCTAAGGTCCTCTGGTAAGATATAATGGCCTTCTCATGTTCCATTATTTAAATCACTCCGTTGCCAGTGTTCTTAACTTATTTATCATCTTGTCCTTCCCTCTCCTTCGCTGACAGCAGCGTTCCATATAATTGTGAAAAAGGCTAATTTCTTCTTCCCCATCTCTCAATGACTCTTTCTGGATAATCATCCTAAATGTATACAGACTGATTTCAAGCCTAGAAGACTATATCCTCCTGTGGAGACTCAACTGGGGAAGAATCTGCTTTTACATGCATTCAGGCTGTTGGCATCTTTATGGTTATAAAACTGAGTTGCCAGTTTTCTTGCTAAGTATCTACCAGAAATAACTCAGCTGCTAAAGACCACTCCCTGGTTCTAGCCATGTGAACATCTTTCACTGATGGTCATAAAATGGTTGTTTCCTTCTTCAAGGCCAATAAGAAAAACCTCCCAGGAGTATCAGAACTCTTCTTTCAGGAAGAGCTCAAACCATTCAGAGGTTTGGAAGGGTTCACTGGATCAGGCCTATCCAGGATAATCTCTCTTTTGATCCCTCAAAAGCTTTTGAGGACTTAAGTATACATCCAAATCCTTTCCTTTGTCATATAATGTAATCTAATCATGAGAGCAAAATTAATCATATTCACAGACCTGCCCCCACTCAAGGGGAGATAACTCAATACAGGGCTCATACACTAGGAGGCCATGTCAGAATTCTCCCTGTCCCACCCATTTTTTTTTTCCATAATAGTTTATCATGCAGTTATCTTCTAATTTCTCCTTCCTATCTGACCACTTGAGCCATCACTCTCATAAATAATGTTATGTTTTAGGAACAAAGAGATAGAAGCCAGCAAATGCAATCCTTTTGTTTTAAAAAAATGAGTCTCTACACTCATTCTTACCTTTTTCTTCTCAGGGAAAGAGGTATCATTTATGCTTTCTATGTTTAATCATTTTCTTATAATCTGGATCCTTTTGAATCCTAATTTTGATTATAACTTTTATTGATTTAAGTGTTTTTTCTTTATTTTCTGGTATCCAAAGCTTTCTTCTCTGCAAAAACCTCTACTTTACATAGTGTTTCTCAATGATTATGATTATGATTATTATATTACTAGCTCCTTAAGGAAACTTTTGAGACTTTTTTATCTTGATTCCATCCATGAAGTTGAATACCACAGGTACACTCTATGCCTGATGTTGTACTATATGCATCTTAATGCTTTTTATACCAAAAGAATAAGATTGTTTTCATTTCCACTCCTCCTCCACAAACTAATTTTAACCCTTGTGGCTGATACTGTTCCTGCCAAGAATACACTATGGCTACCTTGACTTTTCTAGCTACTACCCCATCTCCCTTCTCCTCCCTTCTCTTTCTGATAGAAATAGTTGAAATACTAAGGTCTTACCTTCCATCACTATTCTCACTATTCCCTGTAATTTAACTTTTGCCCTTACCATTTTTTTGAGTTTTTCAAAGATCAACGCTGTCTTACACTTCCATCTTACACTTACCATCACTATTCTCACTCACTATTCCCTGTAATTTAACTTTTGCCCTTACCATTTTTTTGAGTTTTTCAAAGATCAACGCTGTCTTACACTTCGCTTAATCTAATAGACACATTTTAGATTTTACCGTATTTGAACTCCTTTTGACATTTACAACTGTTGATTTTTCTCTTTTCTTCTTGAAACTCTATCCTTCCTTGTCCTCCAGAAAAGCAATGTTTCCTCTGTGACCTCTTTCACTCTTTTCTCTGTTGCATGTTTTTCTCTGTCTCTTAATGTTCCATTTTAAACTTTTTTTTTTCTTTTTACTTTAAACATTGTGAATCATATCATCCTAGGCCTTCAACTATCACCTCTATGCTGTAATGAAATTTAAAATCTCCAGTCTACATTTCTCTCTGGATCTCCAGATGTGTTCACCTTCCTGATTTTCATGGTCCACAAATACTTCAGACCCCACATTCAGATCTCAGTTTCTGGTTTCTGCCTACACAGCTGTTTTAACAAATGATATTACTTTCAACCTAACTAATAGGACGAAACCTGAAGCTCTTCCTCCTTGACTATTCCTTCCTTTCAGTCACCATGACTATTTATTTTTAAGAAGATAAAATAAATTGATACTATCTTATTCTGATCCTTATTCTGAATAATTTGAATGAAAGCATCAACATCAATCAATTGATAGAGATTTTTGTCTCCAAAACAGATATCCTCTAGGACATCATTTGTACTGTACCCAGAGTGTTCTTTTAAAATATAAATCTGATCCTGTTACCATTTTGCTTAAAACTACTCAATGATATTAGTGGATTCAGAATAAAACAACTTTGTTTATAACTTGAACTCTCTTTCTTGTCCTAAAACTCAAGTCAGTAAAAACTATATTATTGAGTATTTTTAATACAGTGAACTCAGCCTTTATTTAGAACTTTCAACTAATGGGGGGGGTCAGTTAATTCATTGTGATCCTATCTCATTAGTGTTTATTTTCTGCTACTTTATTATTTTTAGTTTGTCCCATGAAACTAATCCTGTCTGATAAGCCCAGATTAAAATTCCTCCACCTGTCTTTTCAGCAGAGTTGAGTATAAGTTCTAGGGATGTATTTTGCTTCATGATATAAGGAAGGGACAATATCTCGGGGTTAATCCTGGCCATTTATCCAAGCCAACATCACCAGCCTTATCAGTATCTTTGTTTTTTGTTGTTGTTGTTGTTGGTGGTGGTTTTGTTTATTTGTTTGTTTTTGGTTTTGTTTTTGTTGTTGTTGTTGTTGTTGTTTCTTTTTTAAACTGTACCTTTATCCTGGCTGCAAGGTCCAGGGACAGGTATGTCTCTTGATGGTTCTCAAGGCCATCTCCATGTCCCTTAAACTCAGAAAACTTAAGATGGGGGCTTAGAGGAACTCTGTAAGGTATATTCAGGCCTATAAAGTTGCCTCATACAACATACTGTTCTTTCTAACATACTCTTGTGTTGTGTTAAGGTGACTCAATGTTTTTAGCAAAGGGTTAATTCATTCTAAAACCCTAGTTGAGAAGCAGGATATAGATCTGTCTACTCTCAGATCCAAATATTTATATATATTTTTGTACTGTGTCCCTTTAAAATTAATGTTGGCATCCTGTTCCACACAGTTTTTCTTATCAAATCACCATCATCTGTTAACCCACTTGATCCACTCGAACGCTGTCTCTGAATTCCTTTACCTCCCCTGTGCCCAATATCAGAAGTTCAGGGGTGTGTGTGATTTGGATAAACTTGTGACTCATTTTTCAGAATAAACAGTGTCTGAATTTAGCTTCCACTTTATTTGCCACGTGCCATACCCTGTTTGGGAGCAACCAGGGGCATGAGCACTTCTTTAGGACACATCTACTTGTAGAAAGTAACTTTTCTTAATCACATAAATTATCACATTTACTTGTAGACTCTGTTACCCCCACAGTCATCTTCTGGTGAAATTAAAGAACTTTCAGTTACTAAGTGTGTCATGTTCTTTAGTGCTCCAGTGCCTTTTATACATAATTTCTCTGCCCCCATATTTGATTGTTAAATAATTCATATGCAACCTTCAAAATACATCTCAGGGGTTACATAACTGAAGAAGCCTCCTTATATTTCCTGTTTTTTTGGCCCATAACTACTTAATTTAGGGATGTTTTATGTATTCAATGAAATAATATATGTGGACTGCTTAGCCATGTGTTTCTGTTATATACTTAGCACTGAATAAAATAACATAGCACCTCATAATTTCAGTGTTCAATATTATTGGTTAAAGAGTCAGTGCTAAATTGGACAAATAATATGAAATGTTACAAATCTACACTCTAAATCTGTGAAAATCTTACATAAATTTGAAAGCCTGGCTCCCATCCAATTTGTCTTCCACCAGCTGGTCTCCAACGTTTCCTCTTTCCTCTGAAATTCCCTTGAAATTAATTTGTCCTTTTCTTGTTATAAAACAATTTTATATCCCTTATTAGAACACTAAAGAGAATTTGCACTCTACTGACTGTGTTGCTTAAGTGTAGATCCACTTTTCCTTTTGTCTTCTTAATTTTTAAAAGTGTAGCATGCAGGTCACAGCTTTTCTCATTCTCTGGACATGTACACATTTATATTGCTTTTTAAAATTAAATTAAATTATTTTTTTAAAATATGTTATTTATTTATTTGACAGATATCACAAGTAGGCAGAGAGGCAGGCAGAGAGAGATGAGGAAGCAGGTTCACTGCTGAGCAGAGAGCCCGATGTGGGGCTCAATCCCAGGACCCTGGGATCATGACCTGAGCCGAAGGCAGAGGCTTTAACCCACTGAGCCACCTATGCGCCCCTGATTTTTTTTTTTTTAATGTTGAACTGCCTAGGAAGAGAAAGAATCCAAGTGGCAGCCTGGAAGATATAAATATGATGTGATCAGTGGCAACCAAGTATGACCCCCAATGACTCACATTCTGTTTAACTCTACCTTGAGCATATACAAGTCTTGTATATATAATGAAATATTTCTCCTATAATTATGTTACCTTTCATGAAAAATGGGGTTTTGCTCACATAATTAAGGTAACTAATTCATTGATCCTAGGTGCACTGAACTTAATCAGTAAGACCTTAATATTAGGGACTCCTTCTAGTTTTGCTGGAGTAAGATGTTTTGTTGAGAGGGAACCATATGGCTAGGACCTGAGAGTGGATTCTAAGAGTTGAGAATCCCATGTCTTACAATCAAGAAGAAAATAGGAAACTTATTCCTACAACCTCAAGAAAAGTTTTGCCAACAACCTTAATGTGCTTCAAAGACCAAGCTAAAACTTAGATGAGATTTTAGCTCCAGATAATACCTTGATTTTAGTCTTTCAGAGTTGAGGAGAGGACCTAACAAACCTGTACCCAAATTCTTGACCCATGGAAACTGACTAATATGGATTGTATGTTTGTGTCCCCTTTAAATCCATTTGTTGAGACTCTAGTCCCTAAAGGGATGGTATTAGGAGGTGGGATCTTTGAAGGGTAATTCAGTTTAGGTGAGGGCATGAGTATGGACCCCTTGATTGGTGTTCTTATAAGGGGATGAAGAGACCCCAAATCTCTCTCCACCACGTCAGAATTCTGCAAGAAGGCATCTCTCTAAAGACAAGGAAGAGGTCCTTCACAAGGATCTGACCTGGCGAGCACCTTGACCTTTGACTTCACAGCCTCCCGAACTATAATAAATGAACACCTACTGTTTAAGCCACTCAGTCTATGGTATATTTGTTACAGTAACCTGAACTGGCCAAGAAAATGAGATAGGAATACATTTTTGTTGTTTTAAGCTTTCATGCTTGTGGTAAATTGTCACACACCAATACCAAATTAATAAGTTATTTTAAATAAATTAGGGTGCCTTCGTGGCTCAATTGGTTATGCATCTGACTTCAGCTCACGTCATGATCCCAGAGTCCTAGGATAGAGCCCCCACATCAGGGGTCCCCACTCAGCAGTGAGTCTGTTTGTCTCTCTGACTCACCTCTGATTGTGCTCTTTCTTTCTGTCTCTCAAATAAATAAATAAAATATTTAAAATTAACAAACAAACGGGATTTTGCTCTCTGATTGTAACTTATATATACCTTGTCTTTTGTTTGTGGCTGGGTGAAGAACACTAAGCCCATTCCACAAAAGTGTTCTCTGGAAAAAAAGTCTGTGAAGCCCTGCAGAGGAAATGAAATGCATTCTTAAGCATCAGTATCTAGGAGAGAAAACCTATGGCATTCACCTTAGGCCAAGCTCCACAGCACCAGAGTACACATGATTTCTTTTACAGAATCAGTTCCCTTTCTTGCCCCAAGAGAACTATATGTTCCTTTGCTGTTACTCAGTAACAGTACGGAGAAAGAAAGTAATCATGTAAGGTAGCTGTACCCCAACAGTCATTAAATGGGACACCTATATTTATCCCCTTCTCCCCACAAAATACTTTGAAGTGACCTATGGAGAGCTCACTTAAGGCTAACTGCAGAGTGACAATTTTCTTCTTCTGCAGGAGAAGGATAATCAGGTTCATTAATCCGTTCAGACCTCCAGGCTATCATTTATTAAATTGCTCCCAATGTGCCTTATTCACTCCCAGGAAATAATTTACATACTAAGGAAATTTGATTCACTATCAAGCATATTCCATTTTAAACAATTCTCATTTTCATTCCTTGGTAGAAGGTGATAACTTATGCAAAATATGTGCAGGCATAGGTTATGCCATACTGGGAAATTATTTAAGTATTACTTTCAGGATGTCAATATTGTATGAAAATATCTGTAATATATAATTCAATGAATTTAATGAGCATTTCCCCCCATGTTTTTCTTGCCCTATCCTTCACCACCACCACCACCAACAACAACAACAACAACAACCCCACACATAAAAGTAATCTTGTATAAAATGTTAGGACCTAGAAGCATAGAGTTATTGATGAACAGAAGTGCAAGTCATACAAGTGACTTCACTCTTTCATTATTTTGCCTCTCACTTTCAAGTGAATCCAGCTGAAGCTATTTTGTATTATATAAGCCTTCATCTAAACAGTTAATTGCACTTTAAGACACTTTGCTTCCCAACTGAAACAACATTAGCTGTCTTATTTAGAAAGAGAACATTTACTTAGTTTATGTTTCAATAATACAGTCGGGTTTCAACTGGTTAAGTTTTAACTTTTTCTTTTCTTCTGAAACAAGAGGACTCTAATTATAAGCACTCATGTGTAGCACTTGCCATGTGCCGAGATATTGTTCCAAGTTTTACACTTCTTCCTTCAAGTATTCCCTCAAACAACCCTGTGAGGTACACATTGCAATCATTACAATTGAAAGATGAGGAAGCTGAATCAGAGCAACCAAATAATACAAGAACTGCTCATGAATCTTTCTATGATGAACAGCTTCTATTAGACTGCTTGATTTTTTTAAACACAAATATTTCAGTCTTGTTAGAGACAGCTACTGAACTTCAAACTGTGTAAATGATAACATATTGAATGAAACAACACATAAAAAGCTTTTCTTGGGGGGGAGGGCACTTGAATGGCAGTGTTGCTTAAGGATCTGATTCTTGGTTTCTAGTTGGGTTCTGATCTCAGGGTCATGCGCTCAAGTCCTGAATCGGTCTCCATGCTTGCTCTATATGGAGTCTGCTTGGGATTCTTTCTCTCTCTCTCCCTCTGCCAGTCCCAGTTGTGCTTTATCTCAAATAAATAAATAAATAAATCTTAATAAAAATAGAAGCTATTTGGTTCTCACCTTCATCTGCTGTCTCAAGTTGCTAATAAATGAACTCAAATAAGAAAAGTGATATCCAGTTCCAGCATTGCTACTAACTAGTTGTGCCTTCCTTTTTTTAAAATTTAATTTATTTTTATCAACATATGATGTATTATTTGTATGTATTATTAACATATAATGTATTATTTATCTGTGAAACATCAGTCTTATGCAATTCACAGCACTCACCATAGCATATACCTTCCCTAATATCTATAAACCAGCCACCCTATCCCTCCCCCCAAGTTGTGCCTTCTTTTTTTTTTTTTTTAAAGATTTTATTTATTTATTTGACAGACAGAGATTACACAAGTAGGCAGAGAGTCAGGCAGAGAGGGGAGGGGAGAAGCAGGCTCCCTGCTAAGCAGAGAGCCTGATGCGGGACTCGATCCCAGGACCCTGGGATCATGACCTGAGCCGAAGGCAGTGGCTTAACCCACTGAGCCACCCAGGCGCCCCAAGTTGTGCCTCCTTAAACCTCAGTTATTTTATCCAGAAAATGAGTTCATGATGCTCATGAGAATGCTTTAAGTTATGAAAGTGTAGAGAACAAAAAATTCTTCTTCCCCCCTTTCAAGCTCTTCAAGCTGGACTAAGAATTAACTTTTCATAAAGCACATTAATAGGAGATAAAAACCAAAGTTTTATTATGTGCACATGCTGGTCCAATAACGAAATTGAGGCCTAAAGAAAGGACCAAGATAAATAGTTTTTATAGATTTCAGAAAAAGAGGCAACCAATTTGTGAGGAAGTTACAGGATTAAAAAAAAAAAAAGTAAAACAGGTAATTGGGAGCTTTAATTTGTAGGGACTTGAAAGCAGAGTTTAGGCTAAGATAGTAGATTTTTTTAAAAAGTAAAAACATTTTTCCTATAGCTTTTTCTCCTTTAAAGCCCATACCTCTGGTGATAAGGATGTCTTTTCACTTCTTAGTAAAAGAAAGAGCAGTTTTCTTATGGGAGATTTGCTTCCTGCTTTTAATGGGACAAAGAATGATCTGAGAGTCTTTATATAAGTTGTTTCTTAAGAAAGTTGTTTAAAATCATCAACATGCCAAAGGACGCCTACAAAATTCTAACTTTTCCCCCAACATTATCTATAATTGGAATAAGATTTGGCTAAAACTGAAAAAGTTATAATGAGGAATATGTTGAGGCATGAATATCCCAATAACCCCCCTCCAAAAGAAAATTGCACAATTATGGTCAAGGGAAATATTTCAAAGTGTAAGTCTGGAGTAACTCTTCCAATATATTGAGTTTGTTTCTCAACAAACTTGTCAAATATCCAACTCCAACTGTGATTCCAAAATATTTTTTTAATCGAGATAGCAAATTATAGCTTATGCAATCAATATGCTGGCCAACAGCAGATTGAATGCCCTGTCCCCTAAACACATTATTTTTCCTTGACATAGCAAAATCTTAAGATCAAATGAGGAATGTTTGAAACTTCTCTCTCCTTTCCTAGTCTCAGAGCAGCAGTTTGCAGAATGCTATGAAGTTCACATTACTTCCCCTGCTGTAATCGGTCATGCATTTTAATCTAAAAAGATGTAAATTGTAGGCTTATAGGAGTGAAAGCACTGTGTCCATGCTGGCAGAAAATATTTTAAATTATTTTCTGACAGTGCAAAAATATAGCTACTGAGATTTTTAGCTGATGGACAGTTGGGAATTTGGAGTGCAAATCAGAAAGTCAGCTAAGGAACAGAGTTTCCTCCTGCTATTGTAGTTGTTATCACTGCTATTCTTTTCTCCTCCCAGTGCCAAGTTTTTAATTTTGACATATGTGAGACAATGACAGACAAGACTGCTTCAGTTTCAGAGCCTAGAGTACTTCCAATAAAATAACAAATAAATGGAATGTATGTGGCTGAAACTTTTATTCTTCCAAATGCAAATAAATTACTGTTTGTCATTTAACCACTTGACAACTTAAACATGTAGATGATGGTGGAACACAGGTTTACCATGGTATTTTTTGGTCTGTTCTGTTGGTCTGTATTTCCATTTGCTTGTTTTTGACAAAGTTTTCTAACATTTTCTTTTTTTTTTTAAGATTTTATTTGTTTATTTATTTGACAGAGATCACAAATAGGCAGAGAGGTAGGCAGAGAGAGAGGGAGAAGCAGGCTCCCTGCTGAACAGAGAGCTCAATATGGGTCTTAATCCCAGGACCCTGAGATCATGACCGGAGCTGAAGGCAGAGGCTTTAACCCACTGAGTCACTCAGGCGCCCCTAACATTTTCTTTAAAAATACAAAGGAAATGAACTCTTTAGGAAAATACAATTCAGAGAAGGAGGGGGAGGGAGATGGGAAAAAAATGGTGATAGCAGGACCTGGAACTAACAAAAGAATTTGGGTTATTCTTGATTACTTTCTCCAGGGATGAATAAAATCCACTCTGAAGGCAAGAAAGACACATTTAGTAAGAAAAAGACCCAGTGTGCCAAACAGAGCAATAGAAATCACTACTTAGTAGAAGTGTACTCTCAAGAAAATGGAGGAATAACCAGGTAGCTGAACTACATAGTGGCTGCACCCCTGCCCTATCTCAAAATCAATAGTATGGAAGTATACATGGACCATTATAATCCAGACATTCCACTTAGTGTGTGTGCATGTCTGGGAGGAAGTAACTGAGAAAAATGAAGAGGCTTGTACCAGATAATAATTGCATTGACAAACCAGTTTAGAAAAAAGACCTGGTTGGGAGGACTACAAGAAGGACACATTGAGAAGGAGACCTCTTTGCAATTGCAGCTACTGGCTTCTCATCCAGAAACCCAATTTTAGTGGTCTAAAAGCCATGTCTTAGATGCTTAGATTTTAATGATGTCAAAGGATTAAGGAAAGGTACAAAACGGAACAATATTTAGGAGTTCAGGTTCTGCAAACAGACAGAACTAAGACAAAGTTCTAGCCCTTTCATGACTTCCTGATATTTCATAACTAGCTTAATATTTCTCATTGGTGCTCTTTAAAAATAGAAAATCTACTTCATTTTTTCTATAAATAATGCAACGTCATGCCTAACAAGACATTAGCACATTTCTTGACAAATAAACCACATTCAAAAAAGGTTTATTATTTCTGTGAGCTAGTTCCAAAAGGCTTAGAGGAAAAAAAAAAGTGCTTTTTGATGAGTTTCAAAGAAATGGAAGCTAATAAATTCTATAATACTAGGGTATAATGTAGGTAAATACAGGGGAGAAAAATTGCCTTTTTCCTTCTGCCTTTCTAGGTTGTCAGATGGGTATCTGTAACAAAAGACAGATTAACAAGAGAAAAGCATACATATTGTCTTAAATATGAATTTTAAGAGAATGAAGGGTTGAAAATTGTTAAGACTGACAGTTGTTTTTTTTTTGTAACTTCTTTTTATTATTTTAAGAATGTTTCTTTTTTTTTTAATTTTTTTTTTTTTTTAAACATATAAGGTAACCCCACCATCCTCTCCTATCCCCCCCCCTCACCCCCTCAGTTTGTTTAATGACATTAAGAGTCTCTTTTGGTTTGGCTCCCTCCTGATCCCATCTTGTTTCATTTATTCTTTTCCTACCCCCTTAATCCCCACCCCCATTGCATCTCCACTTCCTCATATCAGGGAGATCATATGATAGTTGTCTTTTTCCAATTGACTTATTTTGCTAAGCATAATACCCTCTAGTTCCATCCATGTCATCGCAAATGGTAAGATTGCATTTCGTTTGATGGCTGCATAGTATTCTGTTGTATATATATACCACCTCTTCTTTATCCATTAATCTGTTGATGGACATCCAGGTTCTTTCCATAACTTAGCTATAGTGGACATTGCTGCTATAAACATTTGGGTGCACGTGCCCCTTCGGATCACTACGCTTGTATCTTTAGGGTAAATAACCAGGAGTGCAATTGCTGGGTCACAAGGTCGCTCTATTTTCAATTTCTTGAGGAACCTCCATGCTGTTTTCCAGAGTGGTTGCACCAGCTTGCATTCCAACACCAACAGTGTAGGAGGGTTCCCCTTCCTCCACATCCTCGCCAGCATCTGTCATTTCCTGACTTGTTCATTTTAGCCATTCTGACGGGTATGAGGTGGTATCACATTGTGGTTTTGATTTGTATTTCCCTGATGCCCAGTGATGTGGAGCACTTTTTCATGTGTCTGTTGGCCA
>RCUC01164719.1:0-43184 GCA_003697995.1 Taxidea taxus jeffersonii | reverse complement strand
GGAGGGAGGGAGGGAGGGAGGGAGGGAGGGAGGGAGGGAGGAAAGGAGGAAGGAAGATGTGAAAAGAAAAAAAATCCTTTGTAATAAAATCCCAGGTAATAACTGTCAAAGGAAGGACAGAATTACAAATTTCCCATAAGGCAGCCATCACAGTACAAAAAATTTTTGCAATGGATGATAAAATTATAGAGTGAAAAGAGATGAAGAACAGTCTATTTATACAGTCTCAATGATTCACTCTACAAATTAATTACAAAGAAAAACAGTAATTTTACTAGGAAGAAACTTGGCAGAGACCATCTTAATAAGTGATCAAAGTTAGTATCACCAGGAACTGGATAAACTGACATCATGTGTCTCCTGATTTAATCAACTGACAAAAAGGTAACACTGTTTCAAACAGACATTCATACTGAGAGACAGTCTATGAAATATCCAACCTGAAATCTTCACAAATGCAAAGATCATGAAGGACAAAGAATGAGGAAATGTTCCAAATTAAAGGACTCTAAAGAGACCTGCCAAATAAATTAGCCTGATACTGGTTTAGATCTTTACCATAAAAAATTCTCTTATAAAGAACATTACTTCTGCAATAGGTGAAATTTTTAAAAGGTCTATGGATTAGAGAATGGTATAGTATGAATGTTAATTTCCTGATTTTGATTAACTGTGTTTAGGTAAGAACATCCTCGTTCTTAGAAAATACACACTGAGTTTTCATAAAGAGGCATCATGCCTGCAACCTACTCTCTAGTATTAAGGGAAAAAAGAAAAAACAACTACCCACCCCCTCAATATAATCAGAGAGATGATGAAGTAAATGTGAAATAATGTGAACTGGGGAGTCTGGATAATTCTGGTTATAAGGGAATTCTTTGCAACTTAAATTATTTCAAAACAGAACTACTAAAATACTATACACTTTAGAATATGAGTATATATCTTTATGATGTCAGGGTAACAAAGGATTTCTTTTTCTTTTCTTCTTTTTTTTGGGAGATATATATATATTTTAAGATTTTGTTTATTTGAGAGAGAAAGAAAGCACTAGAGAGACAGCACAAGCAGGGGGAGCAGCAAGTAGATGGAGAAGCAGGGAGCCCGACATGGGGCTTCCCAGGACCCTGGGATCACAACCTGAGCCGAAGGCAGACGGCTTAACCAAGCCATCCAGTTGCCCCAGGAGATACATTTCTTTTTTACCAGCATTGTACTGATGTAGAAACTGGGATACACAGAGGTTCCACAACTTGCTCAAAGTCACACAGCTAAAGGATGAAGCTACAGTTCACTAATTTGTTTCTACTGAACAATGAAAATCATGACAAAGAAAAAGAAGCTGGTTTTAGTCACTGATTCATTCATTCAGTCTTGAGTTGAATTCATTAATTCAGTTCCAAACACAGTTTCTACGGCTACTAAAAGCAAGCCTAGGTCCTTTGGGGGGAAAAGAAAACCCACATTTTTTTTTTCAGGTCACCTGCAAAAGTGGGTTCCTTGGTAATTTGTAACAGCTTCCCAATATCTATCAAGCCATGGTACTAGACTCTGGCTTCTAAACTGAAGAATACACTTTCCTTGGCTTTGTAGCTCAATGGCCTATGCTAACAGCTAATGATTTTATTTAATGGATAGACCTTTCTCTGAATTCAGCAGTGATTTGGCATACTAGATAATAGGCAGGTGTCTATCCTTTTATAACCTTTGTAGGTCCTAACATACTAACTTCAATTTTTTTTAAAAAATTATTTTTTTAAATTAACATGTAATGTATTATGGGTTTCAGAGGTAGAGATCAGTGATTCATCAGTCTTACACTACACTCAGTGCTCATTACAGCACATGCCCTCCTTAATGGCCATCAGCCAGTTACCCCATCCCCATCCCCCAGCAACCCTCAGTTTGTTTCCTATAATCAAGAATTCCTTATGGTTGGTAACAAAGGATTTCTTAAACAAGACATAAAATACAAATATAAAGAACATGGCAAATAAATTTGACTAAATAAAAATACCATGACAAGAATAAACCAATAAGCCAAAAATGGAAGAAGCTATTTGTAACACATAAAACCAACAAAGGACTAGTAGGTATGATATATATTTTAAAATTCCCACAAAAAGAAAACAAGAAAAAAACAAGAGGCCAAACACACACACAAAAATGGCAACAGAGTTAAAGAATAAGGGACAATGCCCAATAAATAAAAATACATTCAACCTCATGGGTGATCAGGAAAATCTCATAGCAGCATTGTCCATAATAGCCTCAAGCTAAAACAACTCAAATGTCTATATCAACAGGGGAATAGATAAACAAACTGTGGTATATTCATACAATGGATATCTATACACTTGACAGTACTGAGAATGAATAAGCAATAGCCACATATATACATATATAAATATGGATGAATCACAAGTCACAAAAGAAGATGAAGAGCATGATGCCATTTACATAAAATTCTAAATAAAGGATGAAAAAATGTTTAAATTAGCACTTAGGGCTGCATAAATGCTTGGTGAGAGAAACACACACAAGGGAAAAGCAGAAAAGCAAAAGAATGATCACCATCAAATTTGAGACTGATCATCTTGGGGCAGGGAGGGAGAGAACATAATCAATGAGAGGGCTACAAAAATGTTTCTTGAGGCTATATAAATATATTATTTCTTAGCCTGAGTGCTAACTACATGGGTGGTAAGAAATATATTTGCATATTTTAGAAGCTCTTCTAATGGTATAATGTATGTCACTAAAAACAGAGTTCTTATGACTTAACCTAGGAACTGTAAAGAACCTTAAAAAAAAAAACCAAAAAAAAACAGAAAATGAAGTAGGTAAAGCTCACGAGACTGGTAATGCAGAAGCCAAGAAGAAAAAAGAAGGGAACAGTGAACTGTGTCAAATATTAATGAGAAGCAGAGTAAACATTCACATAATACTAAAAAAAAATATTATTCTCTGTTGATGAATTAGTTAAGATGAAGACATTACTTTGCATTGAGATTTATTAAAACAATGAAAAAGGATGTTAATATTCTGATACTGTATATTCAGAAACCAAAATTCTTGATCGTATTACATCAACAGTATATATTCGGTTACTAGAATAAGTGCAATTCTGCATTTGATAGCCAAGTTTTGGTAAACTTGAATTACAGCCTCAATTTCTATCATGTATTGCTGAAACTGTGATTACAAAGCCCTCTGGGCTCTGCCAAACTGGATATGCTGAGTAGAGGCTGGTAACCAATATTAAACACAAAAATCTGGTTAGACCAAAACAAAAACTTTAACAATGTAGGAACATGAATTACAATTCACTTGGCTTTTCCAGTTATAAATAACAAAAAGCTTTTACTTGAAAATAAAGTTACAAACTACTTTCCAGAAAATGCTGGACACTTGGCTAAGGATTCATTTTTTCTCACCTATAAAATAAAGATGTACTAAATACCACTTAAGGGCTCAATAAGCAATATTTCATGGTGTCATCTGGGAAAGGGAAACCAATCACAATGGGAAATAAAATTTAATACTGATCTAGATAGGGGCGCCTGGGTGGCTCAGTTGGTTAAGCGACTGCCTTCGGCTCGGGTCATGATCTCAGGGTCCTGGGATCGAGCCTCGCATCGGGCTCCCTGCTCACTGGGGAGCCTGCTTCTCCCTCTCCCTCTACTGCTCTGCCTGCTTGTGTCTCTCGCTCTCTGTCAAAAAAAAAAAAAAAAAAAAACTGATCTAGATAATAAATCACACTTCTGAGGGCTGCAAAACCAAAAAGTATCATATATTAACCTAATGACATATATGACTGGGCCATTCACTGCTTCTTCCTTTTTTGTTTTAAAACTATAAATCTACTGATAACTAATTTTAAATAAGGATAAAAAGCTCTTCAAAGCAATATTTGCAGAGACAATTCAGAAGGCTGTATTTTTATTAATAAAAAAATGCAACTTCACACAAATTAAAGGTAAAAACAGGAGTTCTGATATTTAAAAAACCAAACAAAATAAGATCAATTCTCTTCTCAAAGAAGAGGATTTCTATGGGATTATGCCATTTACATAAAGGGCACTAATTTAGGCCCTTGTTTTAAAATACCACTACTTCAAAAGAGAGAAGCTTTTTTTTTTTTAATATTTTATTCATTTGACAGAAATCACAAGTAGGCAGAGAGGCAGGCAGAGAGAGAGGAAGGGAAGCAGGCTCCCCGCTGAGCAGAGAGCTCGACTTGGGGCTCAATCCCAGGACCCTGAGATCACGACCTGAGCTGAAGGCAGAGGCTTAAACCCACTGAGCCACCCAAGTGCCCCGAAGCATTTCTTTCAAAAGCATTTATATCAATATTCTATGGCTATAAATAAACACATTCAAAGCCATGTTAATATGCAACACTATTAATTTGAAGGAAATGGTTGTATGGCTTATAAAAGAATGTGTAAGATTAATGTTAGAAAATAAATTTTTAACTCAATTTTAGATAATCCACTTGTTTTGCCAACTAACAGAATCTACTAATATTAAGATGTAATCAACGAACACATTTTATTCCAAGATTTTTTTCTTTCCTTTAGAAATCCTGAGAGAATCCAAGAAGAAAAGGGTGATACACATGGATTAATAAATAAACTTACAATTTCAGAAAACCTGCTTTGTGACTCAAAATGGAACTACTCACCAAAAGCAGCAGCCATAGGGGGTTCAAGGGATGGCTGGCCATCACCAGTAGGAAGGTCTAAACGAGTGAAGTCTCTGCTTTTGTCATTATTATATTTCACATTAAGGCTGGTGAGCTTGGAGAAGTCAATACGCAGAGTGCAGCATGCATTATAGATATTCTGGCCATCCAGAGCCTAAAGCACGTAAGAAAGGGACTGATGTTTTGCAAGACAACAACACTGATAAATCAAATAGTTTCTACTTTGACAGAGAGTGGCAATCAAGTATAAAGCAGAGAGCAATGGACTAATAGCCAAAGACCTGTGTTTACTTGTACCTCTGTCACTCCCTATGTGAACATAAGAGAGAAAAAGAAAATCTCAGTTTTTTACAATGTTATAATAATCCCTATCTTATCTGTGGTAAGATCAAATGAAAGAAGAGAAATGTAAAAGCTTGGAAAAATATTATACATTATTAAGCATCGTACTAGCTATCATTTTAATTATTTTGTCCCAACAAATGTTTAAGAATGATTTGATTTTATATTTCATCTTAATTTTTTAGTATACTTTATGTAGGTTAAGATGAAATAAAGCCTTTGTAAATGAAACTTGTAAGAACCACAACATATAAAGTATCTTTTTTTTCTCTTGTAAATTTATTTTATAATAGTTTGAATAATAATCTGAGGGAAATTTTGCAGTCAGTTCTGATATAAGACCAAAGATCAGCAAAGCCTCCCTTCACAATAACAAAAACTTATCAAAGGGATATTTGTAGTCACTTGACTTCCACAAATGCTAAGATTTATAAAAACAGAAATCAGAAACCAAAATACATAAGAAAATGCAAATATACAAAAATACTTACTTATAATAAGTTACTGATGAGTACATTATTATAATGGTATAAAATAATATATACAAAGGGTACAGCAAACATAAAGTCTATATTCCTAATCAAGAGGCAGACCGTATACAAAAAACTACTAAAAACCTTAGTCCCTATCTTTGAAAAGAAATTAGAAATAATTCAGATACTCATACCAGAGAGAATGAGGGTTAGGAACAGATCTCAATAAGACATGGGTGAAATATAACCAAACTGAACATGAAGTCTTATATCTTGTCAAAACCCAAGCGCTCGCGCACACACACACACACACACACACACACACACACACACACAGCAAAAAAAGGGCAATATAAACCAACAGCAGCAAACTTCCTAAAATGTAGTATCTTTACCAATTCAGAGCTCAACAAAATTCAACAGCAAATATGGTTACAAAAACAATGGTATCAACCAATATGGCTAATTTAATAGAAGAAAATGAAGACACAAGGAAAAAGATAATTCTACATTACTAGTCAGATTTTATTAGGAATGCTGTGCTCCACTCTAGATTTTAAACATGACAGAAATGAGTCCCAAAGATCTGAGAAGTGATAAATGATTTTAAACCATTTCATATGAAGGAAGTTAATTTTTACTTATTATTTTAAAAGCATATGGAACAGTGCCTTTAAAAACAAAATTTTATATTATGTATATACTATAAAAACACATGGTGAACTACAATAAGGGAAAAGACATGAGGGCATTCTTTGCTATCACTGAAGTGACTGACTAACAAATTAAAAATTTAAAAAGATCATAATTACCATTTTGGCATAATGTGCATTCACTGGGTCAGCATATTGAAGCAAGGCTTGAAACTGATTATTCTTTGTAAAGGTGATAATCTTCAAGACTGTGCCAAATTTGGAAAATATCTGGAAAAAGTTCACATTAGCAAGGAAAAAATTAGGCTAATGTACCTTTATAAATACAACTTGATTCATGAATTCCATTTTTATTATTATTTTTAAAATATTTATTTATTTCACAGAGAGACACACAGCAAGAGAAGGAACACAAGCAGAGGGAGTGGGAGAGGGAAAAGCAGTTTTCCCACCAAGCAGGGAGCCCAATGTGGGGCTTGATCCCAGGACCCTGGGATCATGACCTGAGCTAACAGCAGAAGCTTAACGACTGAGCCACCCGGGTGCCCCCTGAATTCCTTTTTTTTTTTTTTAATGAGTTTTTTAAAAGATTTTATTTATTTATTTGACAGACAGAGATCACAAGTAGGCAGAGAGGCAGGCAGAGAGAGAGAGAGAGAGAGGAAGAAGCAGGCTCCCTGCCGAGCAGAGAGCCCTATGCGGGACTTGATCCCAGGATCCTGAGATCATGACCTGAGCCGAAGGCAGCGGCTTAACCTACTGAGCCACCCAGGGGCCCCTGAATTCCTTTTTTAAGTGAAAATAATTTCCTCTATTAAAGCTGTTGGTACAGGGACACCTGGGTGGCTCAGTCAGTGAAGCGTCTGCCTTTGGCCCAGGTCATAATCCCAGAGTCCTGGGATCAAATCCGGCTTTGGGCTCCTTGCTTGGCAGGGAGCCTGATTCTGCCTGCCACTCCCCCTGCATGCACGTGCACGTGCTCTCTCTCTGACAAATAAAATCTTAAAAAACAAAACAAAACAAAACAAAACCTGTTGATACAAAAATGACTTATACCCATGCATGGCTTAAAACAGTGCCTGACAACAGGCACTCAAGGATTTCACCTATTTTACAGTATGTCATAACTGGCACAATACTGAAAACATGGCACTGCAATAGGAATTAATCAATGTTATGAGATAATGGTGTTACAAAGCATATGAATGAAACTGGAAGAGCCCTATGGATCAGTTATTTCACCTTGAGAATCAGCATCTACTTCTTGATTTTTTTTTTAAAAGATTTTATTTATTAATTTGACAGAGAGAGAGATCACAAGCAGGCAGAGCAGCAGGCAGAGAGAGAGGGGGAAGCAGGCTCCCCACTGAGCAGAGAGCCCGATGTGGGGCTCGATCCCAGGACCCTGAGATCATGACCCGAGCCGAAGGCAGAGGCTTAAACCACTGAGCCACCCAGGCGCCCCTACTTCTTGAGATTTTTATAGGCAGAGAAACTACAAAATGTTCCTCTAGAGGCTGCTCTATTAATTCATTCAATATTCTACACCCTGGGAAACCAGCAGTGAATAACAAAAGCCTGTGCCTTGAGGAAGGATAGACCATAAATAAATAACATTATGTCTCATCATAAAAAAGTGTTATGAATAAAAATGAAATGAAAAAGGATGAGAAATATCAAGTGTTGGGGAGGATATGGAGAAAACAGAACCCCTGTGCACTGTTGGTGGGAATGTAAAGTGGTGTAGCTGCTACGGAAAATAGTATGGTGGTTCTTTGAAGAAATAAAAAATACAATTACCATATGATCCAACAATTCCATTTCTGAGTATAAACCCAAGAGAATTGAAAACAGGGACTCAAAGAGCTATTTGTATACCCATGTTCACAACAGCCTTATTTGCAAAAGATGGAAGCAACCTAAATGTCTACCCACAAAAATGTGGTAAATATACACAATGGAATATTACTTGGCCTTTAAAAGGAAGGACATCCTGACACATGCTACATGGGTGAACCTTGAAAACATTTTAAGTGAAATATGCCAGTCACAAAATAAAAAATTATGCATGACTCCACTTATATGAGTAACCTAGAATAGTCAAATTCACAGAGACAGCAAATAGAATCATAGTTACCTGGGGCTGAGAGAAAGGGGAAATGAGGAATTATTGTTTAATGGGTTTCAGTTTAGGAAGATAAAAAAAAAATTTGTAGATACAAGATGTTTGTTGATAATTGAAAAACAATGTGAGTATACTTAATGTCACTGAACCACACACTTAAAAGGGGTTAAAATAGTAAAACGTATACATATTTTAAACCCCTCGAAATAAACCATCTTAGAGTCCAAATACTAATTTTTAATCGGGTCATGATCTCAGGGTCCTGGGATCGAGCCCCGCATCAGGCCTCTCTGCTCATTAGAGAGCCTGCTTCCCTTCCTCTCTCTGCCTGCCTCTCTGCCTACTTGTGACCTCTCTCTGTCAAATAAATAAATAAAATCTTTAAAAAAATAAAATAAAATAAAATCAGATGTCTGAGGGTTCTTTATTTAATGTCTTTAAAAATGTAGATAATTATGTTCATACTTAGAACTCCAGGATCTTAATCTCTCATTTAACTTTTTGAAAAACTTAAGTAATTTGCTTTTGTACTTTTTTTTTTAAGATTTTATTTATTCATTTGACAGAGAGAAACACAGCAAGAGAGGGAATACAAGCAGGGAGAGTGGAAGAGGGAGAAGCAGGCTTCCCACCAAGCGATCTGGGGCTTGATCCCAGGACCCTGGGATCATGACCTGAGGCAAAGGCAGACACTTATGTTTTTGTATTTTTAATGGTCCTGTAACAGGCATTTCTTCAGTATACTTGTGTGTCCTAGCTAACAGTCTTAAAATTTATAAAAGAATACCAAACTGCTATTATCAAATACTATCTCTGAGCATCCTTAATAGCCAAATAGTCCTCCTTTTTTAACTGGGAGGCCTGGGTGGCTCAGTCAGTTAAGTGTCTGTCTTCAGCTCAGGTCATGATCTTGGGGTGCTGATCAAACCCTGTGGCAGGCTCCCTGCTCAGCGGGGAGTCTGCTTCCCCAGCCCCTACCCCAACTCATGGTGTCTTGTCTCTCAAATAAATAAATCAAAAAAAATTTTTTTAAAGGACCAAATTTGCCTTCTTCTCACATGACTATGATAGAATATAGATTTTATGTTCTATCTTTCTTTAAGATATAAGTATTCTTGGGAAAAGGTCTTGTATTTTCCTTATTTCCACCTTTGGTGATACTATGGTCACACACATACACCCCCCAATCTAAATATTATGAGTGCATCAACTGAGTGTTGGCTAAAGGAGTAGCAACAGATTTTTTACTGTAGCCACAGGCAGTATTCTAAAGTACAAGATTATAGCATATATAATTTTGCCCTGGTGTATCTCTCTAACCACATTTCCTGATACTTTTTATATCACACTATTTACACCAACAATGTGCAATTGTCTATAGTTATCTAAATACACAAAGTGGTTTCAGAGTTCTAAGCCTACACGTGTGGGTATTCCCTTTTCTTAGAATCTGTGCCGAAACCAATGTATTTTCATTTATCTTTCCCAAAACTCAGCTCAGGAAGTAATGACACCAGAAAATTCTCTGCCTCTCCCAAATATAAACAGAGTTCATTCTCTTTCCAGAGTATTGCTTGGAATACTCTGGAAATACCCTTCTTGTTCTTGAATATAAATATTTATTTTGTTTTACTCAACTGTACTATACATTTGTCTACTTATCTGCCTCCTTTAATTAGACTGAGAGCTCCTTGAAGGTATATACCTTGTCTTAATCATTTCTCTATCACTGAGTATAATTCTTGACATATAAACAGGTACACAGTAAATGCTTATTATTAACCGATATAGAAGTATACTCAGAGTTGATTGGAGAATTATGGCAACATGCAGTTTTTAAAAACAAAAAACACTGGGACACCTGGGTAGCTCAGTGTTAAGCATCTGCCTTTGGCTCAGGTCATGATCCCAGGGTCCTGGGATTGAGTCCCACATCAGGCTCCTCACTTAGTGGGGAGCCTGCTTCTCCCTCAGTCTGCCACTTCTCCTGCTTGTGCTCTCTCTGACAAATAAATAAATCTAAAAAAAATTAAAAATAAACATTTTTATGTAAAATATTAATGAAATAGCAAGAACATATCATTTGTTCTCAAATTTGGAATAATTTTACAGTAAATTATGCATAGAACCTAGTTAATTTTCACTTAACTTATAGATTTCCTTAATGTTTACATTCTTTCTCTCATTTAACTTGAACACCACCATGATGTACATCCTGACTGTTGTTTGGCTGTATGATTTTTAACTGAATGTGCTAACAGAATATAATGGACTGAACCAGGGGTGCCTGGGCGGCTCAGTCATTAAGTGTCTGCCTTTGGCTCAGGTCGGTCCTGGGATCGAGCCCCACATCGGGCTCCCTGCTCAGTGGGAAGCCTGCTTCTCCCTCTTATACTCCCCTTGCTTGTGTTCCCTCTCTCACTGTCTCTCTCTGTCATATAAACAAAATCTTTTAAAAAATTAATAAAAAATAAAAAAATAAATGAACCGAACTGGCTAATCATGGAGAGTTATTCAGAGTCCCCTTGACTGTATTTGCTGAGAGAGGAACTACAAAGATCAATCTGATGCTTCTGAACAAAGTAAGTGAGGACCAACATCAGGGAATCCAGGCTAATGCCTCAAGTGTGATTTTTAACATCTTTTCATAATTATCAAAATACTAATTTTTAAACAAATTTGGTCTCAGAAAATTATCATTCAGGAAAGTTCAATATGCATGGATTTATTAATACTGATTACAGTAATAATTTGACTCTGACTCTATTTCTCTAATATATTTATTTTGCTGTCATAAACATAAACACACAGACTCAACTCTTGATGTTTCCTGTGCATTTTAATCTTTTCAGACTTTAAAAATGGGATAAAGAGAATACTAAGATCAAAGTCAGGTAAAATTAATCTTCATCATGATTTTTATAAAAGTAGCACTTACCAGAGACTGAAAAAGTTCATTTTTGTTCACTTATAAAAAGTGTATTGGTCATAATTTGTTTATAACAGTTTTTGTACCCAACAAAACAGTAAGACTTAAGAACCAGAATTTTATTTTATTATTTTTTAAAAGATCTTATTTATTTATTTGAGAGAAAGAGAGCGAGCATGAGCAGGTAGAGAGGCGGAGGGAGAAGCAGACTCCCTGCTGAGCATGGAGCCCAATGTAGGGCTTGATCCCAGGACTCTAAGATTGTGACCCTAGCCAAAGGCAGATGCTTAACCAACTGAACCATTCACTGTGCCCCAAGAACAAGAATTTTACATTACTAGCACTAACTCAGTATCATAATAATTGCTTTTTTCAAGTTATTTTTCTTTGTTCTGCAATTCAAAACGATCAGTCCTTTATCCCAAAGACATTCATCTAACGGACATTCATAAAAGTCCCCCATAAATAACAATACTTGGAAGTAATGGATTATATGAAAACATTGTTTTGAACTATTTCAGTGCACAAAGAAATTTTTTAGTATGCAGGTTGAATTTACATTATGGAGCAGCCGGTAAATGTCCTCTTTATCTATAAATACTCTATGTGACGCCATCTAATCCAATGGTTTTAATTACCACCCATATGCTGATGATAACCACATCTCCAGCCCTGAATTCTTACACCCAATCCAGACTTATTTACCAATGGTCTATTCAACGTCTACCACTTGCATGCCTAATAGAAAGTTAACATCTCCAAACCACTACCTTCCCACCCTTGCCCCAAATCTTTTTGCCCCTTCACTCAGTCTTCACTATCTTAGTACAAGATTGCTGTATTTTTTTTTAAAGATTTTATTTATTTATTTGACAGAGAAATCACAAGTAGGCAGAGAAGCACGTAGAGAGAGAGGAGGAAGCAGACTCCCCGCCGAGCAGAGAGCCCGACGCGGGGCTCGATCCCAGGCCCTGAGACCATGACCTGAGCCGAAGGCAGAGCTTTAACCCACTGAGCCACCCAGGCGCCCCAAGATTGCTGTATTTTACCAGAGGCTCACATCCAAAGTCTGAAAGGCATTCTTGATTACTCCTCTTTTCCTTCATAATCCACATCTACTCAAACCATCCACAAATCCTTCCAAACACATCCATTATCATCACTTCCTGTGACAACATCCTCATGTGGGTCTCACCATCTCTCATCTGGACTATGCCAAGATCATCCACTTACGCCTATATGTTTATTCTTAACATAGCAACAAGAGTGATTCCACTGCGACATAAATCTATCATTTTACTCCTGTACTCAAAATCTTCTCATAGCTTCCCATCAGCTGGATCCCAACCCTTCCGAGACTCTATCATTTATGGCTTTCCTACTTTTTACACTACAATAACATAGTCTCGTTTCTGATATTTCAATGCATTAATCACACTTCCACTTTAGCGACTCTGTACTTCCTGTTCTGACTAGATCATTATGCTACCACATGTCCACATAACTTATACCCTCACATACTTCAAGCCTCTGCTCAAATGTCAAATTGAAAAGCTCCCTTAGCCTTCCTCATCTGAAATAGCACTGCTCTCATCTCAGCCACTCAATCCCCTCACCATGAGCTAAAGAAAAAACACTAGCTTCAATGGGTGTTAGAGAACAGTTAAGCTAATGGCAACTCTTCAGCAAAAAGTGTAAAATAATCTGCCAATTAATTATAACAGGAGCAACCAAAGCCACACTTCCATGTACTCCTTCATCACAATATTCATCACATTTTATGCTATTACTTATGAAATTATATTTTAATGGACAAGGCAATAAAAGCAAGGATCAGTTTATTACTAGCATTTTCGTAATGCAATCAAATGCAATTTACTAGCATCTGATAATTACAGCTAACATTTCTTGAGCACTTAATATATACCTTTCAAATATATACCGTAATATGTACACTTCTCTAGGGACTTTAAATGCATACAAATAATAAAAAGATACAAAGAGGGCAAGTTACTTGCTCATGGTTATAGAGACAGTAAGTGACAGGGCCAAGATTCAAACCAGCTCCAGACCTTCTATCCTTAATCATTATGCTATTCTACACTTTCGTTGGCTAATAATACAAAGTGCTGGAGGAGAGGGCTTAACATAATTAGAGAAAGACTGAAGAGGTAAATTTGACCTGAAAATTGAATGAGGTAGATTCAACTAAGTGACTATCTCAGGGAAGAGTGCTCCAGGCCTAAGAAATAGAAATGGACTAAGACAGGAATTAACTGGGGGGAGGGGAAACAGTAAAAAGGCCAGAAAAGCTGGGGGCTAAATAAGCAAAATATTAGGAAAAGAGGTTAAACAGACGGGGAGAGGTCTGCATATGGCAACCTGAAGGGCCTTAGTAAGGACTTTGGTTTTATTCCACCGGCAATGGGAATGGAGTGCAGGTAACTGAAAGGCTGAGAGTCTTACCCCAATGGTTACTACTTAGACTCTCAGAATCACTCCTCTTCATTCTGAAGGACCCTGTGATCTTTTGGGAGAGAAACAAGGTTTGTTACTGCTCCCAGTGAAACGATAACTGGAATGATGGGACAGGACCACATGACGGTAGCTAAGTTCAAGGCTGTTTGACGGCAATGTTGACCACAGGGACAAAAACACCTTTTGTAAGTAAGATAGCAATAGCTTCAATATTACAGTTGCAAAAGCAAACACTGCTGATGGATCACAGAGTGTTCAGTAACAGTCTGGGGTAACAAGAGAAGAAAATCTACCAGAACCAAGAAGCCAATCACTTAAGCAACTGTTGAACCCTTTTAAGGAATGAGGGTGGCTATGGATAGCACTGTTAGAGTCCTCCCTAAGACACATTTCACAAATGCATTTATTTAGAAAATGCCTTGCAAAAAGCTATCAGAGGGAACACAGTAGGCCTAATAAAAGGTATATTTTGATATTTACATGCATAGCATAGGAATCTGAGCTTTACTGCCAATTAGTACAAAGACTGGGAAAGTAACAACTTTTAAAGACCCCAGTTTCCTTATTGATAAAATGTGAGACTAGGATGGAATGCAATTCAATTCTTAACTACACGTGCACATATACACCCCTATGATTCTTCACTTAGTAGTGTAAATCCAAACGTTTGGAAAACAATTAAATGATTTTGGACTGACTTGGTATCATGTTATGCAATATATATTGAGATATAAATATTAAAATAGGGGTGCCTGGATGGCTCAGTGGGTTAAAGCCTCTGCCTTCAGCTCAGGTCATGATCTCAGGGTCCTGGCATCGAGCCCCACATCCGGCTCTCTGCTCAGCAGGGAGCCTGCTTCCTCCTCTCTCTCTGCCTGCCTCTCTGCCTACTTGTGATCTCTGTCAAATAAATAAATCTTTTAAAAAAGTGTAAAATTAAATATGAAAATAAGTATGTTTTAGTGTTTTAACATTTTGATATATGGGTTGACAGGTATAATGAAATGGAATCAATATGTAGCAAAAGAGGACAAAAACTAACTGAAAGTTTTGGGCTAGATGCCAATGCTCATGCATATAGGTTACCAAGTAACTATACATTTTGAGGGTATGTATATATGGAGCATTAGTTAAAAATATAACAAGCACACAAAACAAACACTGGACTTCATATCAGGAGGCTTGAGTTCTAACTGGCTTTTCAATTACTCTCTACAATATTCAATTAATCAATTACTGGAGTCTATTTTATTCACTATAAAGTTATGTAACTAAGTGAGTTTCTAGTTCTTAAATTCAATATATTCATAGTTGGCCATGATTTGGTGGAGTGCCTTTTATCACAAGAGTTTAGAAATATTAATGAGTAGCCTATGAAAATTACATTGGCTATCAGTCAGTATTTGATACTTCTATTTTACATATGCAGAATTATCACACATCTTTCTTTCAGAGTTTTTAAAATGAAAATACACATATAAAAGGAGTCAAAAGAAATAAGTTAGTGGTTTTTTATATTGATTTAACTTTCTAGGAATAATTATTACTAGCGGTTTTTATAGGATTTTATAATTTGTTCATTTTCATGCTTAGGTAATAAGAAAACGAATTTCTTATATACCCTTTTAAATCAAGTATTTTAGTTAGAAAAAGGAAGCTATCAAAAAGTTATCTCTAGGGTGCCTGGGAGGCTCAGTTAGTTAAGCATCTGCTCTTGGCTAGGTCATGATCTCAGGGTCTTAGGATCAAGTCCCACATCGGGTTCTTTGCTCAGTGGGGAGTCTGTTTCTCCCTTTCCCTCTGCCGCTCCCTCTGCTTGAGTTCTCTGTCAAATAAACAAAGTCTTTAAAAAAATTATTATTTAAACAAATATACCAACCAAAATAACTCAAAAGATAATAAAACATCAAGGGTTATGGAGGTCACATGTGTCTCTTTTCTTAAGAGTGTTATTCCACTTTACCTGATGAAGAACTTCCAGAGTAACAGGGTAAAAGAGGTTTTCAATAATTATTCGGAGCACAGGGCTCTGCCCTGGTAGGATTGTGCCTTCATTGATAGGAGCTCCAGGAAGGGCCAGACTTCCCGACTGGACAGCACTGACAGCCTGCAATGCAGCTTGGGCTCTCTATAAAATGATCCAAAATGAGAACTTTTAGTTACACTGAAGCACTACATGAATCCTAAAAATCAGTTTGTGTAGAGTACTATGAAGTAATATAGTTAAATAAAAATATACATATCTACTTTCTCTAGATGCACATATCCTAAATCTGTAATCAGTTAAGATTCAAAAGACTTGCTTTCTTATAACAATGACACAATATTTAAGAAAGGTGCTTAAATTTACTTGAATGAAAAAAAAACACATGATGAAGAGGAAAATCTGGAGATGGATTTTTATCTCCTAATTTTTTCAAAGAGCGTGTGTGCAAACAGGGGTAGGGTGGGGGGCGGAGGGAGAGGAGAGAATCCCAAGCAGACTCCATGCTGAGTGCAGAGCTGACGTGGGGCTGGATCCCACTATCCACGAGATCATGAACAGAGCCAAAACCAAGAGTTGAATGCTCAACCAACTGAGCCACCCAGGAGCCCTTTTTGAGCCCTAATTTTGAAATGACAGTAAGAAAAAAAAATGTGAAAATAACATTAAAGATGACTTAGAAACCACTCAAGTACCTCTTTTTTTTCCCTCCCTAAACAATTGAGTTCTAAAATCTTTGGGTGGCATCTGATAGATGCATATATGGAAGAGAAGAGCTACAGTGGTTCAGAGGGGGTTAGGAATGCATCCCCATAGGAAGGCATCCTGGCATGAGCATCACGTGAGCCCGAGCAATGTCAGGAGAACATCTGTATGGTCGGGCTGCCTGGCAAGGGGAACATGAGCCCAAACAAGATATGAACCTTCTATGTATGGGGATGGCTCACTGCTAGACATAAGAACCTGAGGAACAGAAGAAGGGTACAAAAGACAACCAGAGGAGAACAGCCTGGACAGGACTGTCAGAGCCCAGGGAGAGTCAGGAAAGGGTCCGCACAGTGTGGACTAATATAGTGAAGATGTATGAGCAAAGTGAAGACCAAGTCCATGAGGGCCTGAATGGGGTAAAGAGGTAATTCAATGGTGGGGCCGCCTGGCATGAAATGTAAGAGCACAAGCAGGGGTAGGCAGACAAGCTTCTTCTCTTTTTTAGCAAGAGACAATATTTATTTACAATTAAACATTTATGGAACACTATGTGCAGGCATCATTCTAAGCACTCACTATACAAATATCTCTAATTCTCACAATTTATGAGGTGTGTACTATTTTTTTAAGATTTATTTATTTGGGACGCCTGGGTGGCTCAGTTGGTAAAGCGGCTGCCTTCAGCTCAGGTCATGATCCCAGCGTCCTGGGATCGAGTCCCACATTGGGCTCCTTGCTCGGCGGGAAGCCTGCTTCTCCCTCTGCCTCTGCCTGCCTCTCTGTCTGCCTGTGCTTGTGCTCTCTCTCTCTAACTAATAAATGAATAAAAGCTTAAAAAAAATTTAAAAAAAAAAAAGATTTACTTATTTGAGAGAGAGAGAAAGCAGGAGTCGGGGAAGGACAGGGAGAAAGGGAGAAGCAGACTCCCCACTGAGCAGGGAGCCTGATGTGGGGCTTGATCCCAGGACTCTGCTATCATGACCTAAGCTGAAGGCAGATGGTTAATAGACTGAGGCACCCCTTTTTTTATACTTTTAACAGCATCTTTAGGCCCTACAGACTTTAGTGTACCAGGTAATGTAGAAAGTGCCCAACATCCAGTTTCCAAAGAATCATCATCTTTGAGAACAGTATATGAATAATTACTTGAAAATTTTATACCATTGGTTAAAAATGGTTATAACCATGGTTATACCATGGTTCAAAACTATGCTTTTTATAAAACAGCCATGCATATGGAAAACTGAGCATCCTAATCCTGCTTCAAACACAGCAGTTCGTCTCATCTATTTTGCACTAGGCTCCTCTGTAAGAGTTTATTTAGAAAAAGGGCTCTACTTCTTTCAAATTTGAAAACTGATTCAGACTTCCACTTTGAGCCTATAATTAGATGAGGGTGAGGTGGGGGTCAATTAAAAAAAAAAAAGACCCAGAACTGACACAGAAGTTAGAATTAGGAGACAAGAACATTGAAGTAGTATTTATAACTGTTCTCTCTCCCTCACACACATATACACACAAAAGGTAAGCACAGACATGGAAGATAAACTCCAACAGAGTTTCCTGTGATGATGGAAATGTTCAATTTCTACACTGTCCAATATAATACTAACAAGCCACATGTGGCTAGTGAGCACTTGAAAAGTGCAACTGAGGTACTATTTTTTTTTTCTTTTCTTAAAGTTTATTTGTTTTTAGTAATCTCTATGCCCTATATGGACTTGAACTCACAACACTGAGATCACGTGTCACATGCTCTTCCGACTGAGCCGATCAGGCATTCTAGGTTTTTCATTTTTAAATGTATTTAAATTTAGCCACACATAGGTGGCAACTACCATACTGAACACAACTCTGGAAAGTCTAGAGGAAGACGTCATCATAGAGAGGATCTAAGTGGAATAATGGCTTCTTCTCTTAGATTAAGGTGATTATCTTTAAAGATTTTTATTTATTTATTTGACAGACAGAGATCACAAGTAGGCAGAGGCAGGCAGAGAGAGAAAGAGGAGGAAGCAGGCTCCCCGCTGAGCAGTGAGCCCAATGCGGGGCTCGATCCCAGGACCCTGAGATCATGACCTGAGCTGCAGGCAGAGGCTTTAACCCATAGAGCCACCCAGGCGCCCCTAAGGTGATTATCTTTATAAAAGTAAGCCTGCATAATCAAAAATAAACTTCACCTCGCTGACCTCACTTCATTATGTCATCGAAAATTCTACCAATCCTTTTTATTAAACAATTCTACATATATGCTTACTGCTACTAATATTACTATTCTCGTTCTTATAGTTCCTCTTCCTTCACTCTTCCTCTTGGGAATCTGGAATACCATAATGGAGAAGTATAAGCAGCCCTGGTATATATTGTCCTAATCACTCTACAGTTCTCAATATATTCTGCATTAGCACTTCATAGATCACTGTGTACAAAGGTCTCTGAGTAGCAGGCATGCAAGAAATGTTTTTGACAATAAAAATCTAAGAAAATAATACCTGAAAAGAAAACAGAATTAAATTTTGCAAGTAACTCTGTAGTTTCAATTTTTAATTAGCAAAACATTAAAAAAAATAAATAAGATTGAGTCATATTCTCCACTGAGGGCAACTGAAAAGTCAGGGGAAAAAAGGACAAATGTTTTTTTAATCATCATCTTCTTTTTCTAAATATTTTATTCATTTATTTCAGAGAGAGAGACAGAGAGAGGAAGGAGCAGGGGAGGGGCTGAGGCAGAGGGAGAAACAGACTCCTGCTGAGCAGGGAGTCCATCAAGAGGCTTGATCCCAGAACTCTAGGATCACGATCTGAGCTGAAGACAGAGGCTTAACCAACTGAGCCACCCAGGCACCCTGAGAAATGTTTTTTTAACATAAAGAGATTATTTCACATAGCTGACTTATGCTCTGTGTCTTTGATGCTACAAATTATGAGGCAGAATTCCTACTATGGGAGATAAGTTTTAGATTTTTTAAAAAGATTTTACTTATTTTATTAGAGAGTGCCCACACAAACTGGGGAGAGAAGCAGAGGGAGAGCAGACTCCCCACTGAGGAGGGACTCTGACCAAGGGGGCTTGATTCCAGGACTCTGGGATCATGACCTGGGCTGAAGACAGATGAGTCACCCAGGCGCCCCTAATTTTTAAATGTTTTACAAACAAACTTTGTAGAATAGTTGTATTAACTATTAAATAGCAGTAGTATGATTGGAATATCAACAGATATTTTATTGTGGTGGGGAGGGTAAATATACTTCATATAAAATTTAAATGTGTCTGGATAATGTGAAAAGGACATTTCTAAAATTGATATGAAAATGAAAATACAACAAAATGCACAGACCTTAAGTGTACAGCTTGATGATTTTTTTTAGGACAATATTTTTAGGGAAAAATCCTTCCATGGTTATCTCGTCAGATTTATGAATGTTCACCCACAAGGTCAAAAAACACCTCTCTATACCACAATGACTATAATTAAAAAAAATATTTCTCAAATGCTGTACCTCAAAATATGATCTAAATTTTTAGCAGTAATTTTAGTTTAAATAAAAAGATAAAAATATTTGATATTCACCTGACCCTCTGGCAAGTAAGTCCATAGGCTGGAAAAGAAGTTATGTACATGTTTTGGGTTATCTTGTTATTCAAAGAACAAAAGATAATGAAACAGTAATTTATCAGTATTCTGGAGCTGTCAGAATAAAAAGACACTTGGTACATTTTATATATGCAAACAGGTACTTTCAATTCTGACTTCCACTTTGGTACAGGGACTTTGAATAAAAATTATTATACTTTATCAAACATCAGTGCATAAAAACTGCATGAAAGTAACAAAATGGAAAGGGCATTGGGAAGAAATCAAGGCTATCTAAGAATAAACTAGGTCATTTTGGCTGGCTTTGGTTGCCAAGCAACTGGGATTTCTCACAGTTTCCCTTTAGAATAATCCAGTCTTTAAGAGTTTTATTTAATTGTTTATTTCTTCTTCAAGACTTATACTAACATATTTAGGAATCAAACTAATAAGAAAACTTCCATGACTTATATGAAGGAAATTTAAAAACTCTGATGAAAGACAGGAGACAAATATAACTTCCTCCTCCAAAGGATGAGAGAGTAATATAAATATGTAAGTTATCTTCAAATTAATCTACAAAATCAACCCAAATCCAATTTGGGGGTTAGGAGTTAATCAGAATAATTCTATTCTATATGAAGAAACAAATAAAATACAGTAACTAGTTGGAGGTGCCTGAGTGGTTCAGTCAGTTAAATGTCTGACTCTTGATCTCTGCTCAGGTTGATTTCAGAGTTCTAAGGTCAAGACCTGCATGGGGCTCCATGCTAGGTATGCAGCCTACTTAAAAAAAAGAAGAATGAACGAATGAATGAATAATTTTTTAAAAAGATTTTATTTATTCACTTGACAGAGAGACAGTGAGAGAGGGAACACAAGCAGGGGGAGTGGGAGAGGGAGAAGCAGGCTTCCCACTGAGCAGGGAGTTCGATGCAGGGCTCCATACCAGGACCCTGGGATCATGACCTGAGCCGAAGGCAGACACTTAACCAACTGAGCCACCCAGGTGTCCCAAATTTTTAAAGATTATTTATTTATTTGACAGAGAGAGAGAGAGATCGAAAGTAGGCAGAGAGGCAGGCAAAGAGAGAGGGGGGAAGCAAGCTCCCTGCTGAGCAGAGAGCCCGATGCGGTGCTTGATCCCAGGACCCTGGGATCATGACCTGAGCCCAAGGCAGAGGCTTAACCCCCTGAGCTACCCAGACACCCCTCAATTTTTTTTTTTTAATATTTTATTTATTTATTTGATAGAGATCACAAGTAGGCAGAGAGGCAGAGCGAGAGAGGAGGAGGAAGGCTGTCCGCAGAGCAGAGAGCCCGATGCAGGGCTTGATCCCACGACCCTGGGATCATGACCCGAGCCGAAGGCAGCGGCTTTAACCCACTGAGCCACCCAGGCGCCCCACCCCTCAAATTTTTAAAACACAGTAAATATCTAACGGTTGTAAAGAGAGAGACCTATTCAATAATAATCAACACTGGAGATATCATTAGCCCTAAGGACATGGAAACAGGAATGGAGCAGAGTGGAATCCAAAAGGTAGTCCGGATTAGATACTGAGTACGTGGCAAGTGAGCAGCCCACACATGAGAGTGTATCAGGGCCATGCAAGCAAAATGGGTATGCATGTCTAGAAAAGCGTATATTTGTATATTGCAAGTAGGGGAAAGCAAGTGTGTGGAAAACTAGAACTTGACAAAGGACAAGTTTCACATGAGTGGATAATAATAAATGGGTTATTAAAAAGAAAAACAATAAGGGAGAAACTGGTCACTGGGAGTTAAGAAGAAAAAAAAAAAAAAAGACCAAAACCTATACCCTCACTCCCCAACTCCAAAAATTTTTTTTAAAGATTATATTTATTTATCGGACAGACAGAGATCACAAATAGGCAGAGAGGCAGGCAGAGAGAGAGGGGGAAGCAGGCTCCCTGCTGAGCGGAGAGCCCGATGTGGGGCTCTATCCCAGGACCCTGGGATCATGATCTGAGCCAAAGGCAGAGGCTTTAAACCCACTGAGCCACCCAGGCACCCCAACTCCAAATATTTCTAATAAAATAAAAATTTAAACATTAAAGTAAAAACAGCTAAAACATAAAAGTATTAGAACGGGTTAAAAAAAGTTTTTAAATGTTGCTATGCTAGGTCTTTCTGAGCATGGTATCAAAGTCAGAAACCATAATATGATCTTAAAGAGATTTGACTATTGCGTAAAAATATTTTTAAAACTGTATTAGCAGGGGCTCTTGGGTGAATCGGTTGAGAGTCTGCCTCCGGCTCAGGTCATAATCCCAGGGTCCTGGGATCAAGCCCCGAGCTGGGCTCTCTGCTCAGCAAGGAGTCTGCTTCTGCCTCTCTCTCTGGCTCATACTCTCTCCCTCCTTCTCTCTCTGTCAAATAAATAAATAAACTATTTTTTTAAACTGTATTAGTAGACAAAACTCAAAAACATAAAGTAGAATGGTTGCCAGAGGCTAGGGGAGTGGGGGAATGAGGAATTAGTAATTAGGGTACAGAGTTTCAGTCTGGGAAGATGAAAGAATCTGGAGAAGATGGTGGTGATGGGTTACACAATGTGAATGTACCAAATGCTGCTGAGCTCGTTAAATTGCTAAATAAATCATTAAAAATTGTAAATTTTATGTTATATATATTTTATCAGGAAAAAACTGCATTAACAGAAATCACTATAAATTATCAAATAAATACTAAGTAAACAATAACATGTAATTTCTCACATAGTGTATTAACAAAGACAAGAAAACTGCTTGCTCACACATTATCAGCAGCACCGTAAGTAAAACATATTCTTTTAAAAAAGCAATCCATAAGGCCACATATGTAAACTAATAAGAAAATGTTCCAAGTGTGCTAAGATACATAAGAATGTTGCTATAGTGTTTTCTGTAAAACCAAAAAACTGAAAACAATTTCGATGTCTATTAACAAGACACTGATAGACTGTGGCAATCTTATAGAAGGGAGTATTAAGCATTCATTTAAAAATCATGAAGTAATTCTACCATTGTTGTCATGAAACAACATCCATGACATATTACATAGAAAAAAAACCTTTCAAAACATTAGGATTCCACTGATATAAAATTATATACATAGACAATTATATACCTGAAAAGAGAAGAGGTTCACACCAAACTGTCAGCAAATGTTACCTACTAGCTCTCTCTGGGTAACTGGATTGCTTTTCAATGTTGTTATTGTTATTTTTTACTTTTCTAGATTGTTTCAATGTTTTACCATGAGAATGTATGCTATTAAGAATTTATAAGTCAGTTTTTCATTTTAAAAAGTCTAATATGTAAAAAATGTAATATCTGACATCTCAAATACTAAGTTTATATAGGTTATTATATGCCATTAATAGCTTAGAACTTAAGGATTATGCACAGGAAAAGTTATCGTTTTAAAAATGTGGAAACTGGGATGCCTGGGTGGCTCAGTTGGTTGAGCAGCTGCCTTCGGCTCGGGTCATGATCCCAGCGTCCTGGGATCGAGTCCCACATCGGGCTCCTTGCTCGGCAGGGAGCCTGCTTCTCCCTCTGCCTCTGCCTGTGCTCATTCGCTCTCTCTCCCTCTCTCTCTCTGACAAATAAATAAATAAATAAAATCTTTAAAAAAAAATAAAAAAAATATGGAAAACTATAATTTAAATTCAAAGAGCTGGAAGAGTTCTTTTGCCTAGAGCAAGAATACAGGGGCCAAACTTGCTCTTAACATAGTAAAAAACCTCTTTCCTGATTTGTGGATCAATTTTTCTACCCTTAAATAACTTCAAATTACTATTTTAGCTACTACATATCAACCTGGAGAGACACAGGAAAAAGTCAACACGAACTATATCAAAAACTGAAAAATGAGGTTAGAGATGTTGATATTCTACATTCCACATTTATCTAGAAGGGTCAAAATACATTTAATGAATGTTTCTATATAAATTCTTATTAACATTTTAAATGTTAAATTCAGTTACTTAACATCACTACAGAAGCTTTACTCAAATTCTTACTGCCTCTGTTATAGAGTATGTATATTCTGTGAAAAAGTTCCTTTTAGATCTGAAATTTTATTTTTATTATTATTTTAAGATTTTATTTATTTATTTGACAGACAGAGATCACAAGTAGGCAGAGAGGCAGGCAGAGAGAGAGGAGGAAGCAGGCTCCCTGCTGAGCAGAGAGCCGGATGTGGGGCTCGATCCCAGGACCCTGGGATCGTGACCTGAGCTGCAGGCAGAGGCTTTAATCCACAGAGCCATCCAGGCGCCCCTAGATCTGAAATTTTAAGAGATAGATAGAAATATAAGTTTTTTCTTTTACTCATAAAAAGTTTCAAGGGAAAACTAACACGATTCCTAATACCAGAACTTCAAACCTATTTCTAAGTAGTACTACTTAAGCCTTCAGGTAAGAATTTACAACCACAATCTTTACTAATAAAGCATCCTAACATGAAGGAAATCACAAGATTTTTTTTCCCCTCTGAAAAACAGAAAATTAATTCTATGTTATTATACCATGCGTTCTTGTAACTAATTTTTTAAATGCCTTTAATACTTACAGCTTGATTAGGCAGATTGTCAGTCTTAAGTTCTCTGTGATTGGAATACTGAATAAAAACAGGCTGGCTTCGAAGGTGAGGAGTAACAGGAGTGTAATAATTCACCATAGTAACCGCAGCTTCCTCAGAAGCCATTTCTAAGAAAGCCTGCAATAAACACAAGAAAGCAAAGTGAAAGCTCATGTTTTTGAAAGACAGCTATGAACCATGAAAAGACTTTTGCTTCAAAGTGTATCACTAATGTTAACTGAAAACACATTTGAAAAGTTGGGTTCAATAAAGGATTTGGGACTGGGAAATTGCCAGCTGAATAAATGATTTCATGTGGTTTTTGGTTTTTCTCTTTTTTCTATTTCTCTAAAATCTAGAAATAATTAAAAAGGCAAAAATAAAGGTGAGCATCAGCACTGTAAATGGATGCTTTCGGGGGTTGGGATTTAATAGTTCTTTCCCAAAGAAAAACTTCCCAAAGATGGGGGGGACATGATGATTTCCTCTCCTTTACCTTTTACTAAACAACTGTTCATGATACAATTAAGTTTATTATGCAATTAAAAAGAGCACGCAGGTGCAAAGGCTCAATTATCCAAATCAGGGAAATGGGGGAACTTTCTACATTAAGTCAATATTGACTTGAGTCATTCAAGTCACTTTTCTTAAGACCTGTATTAAAAAATAGAGAGAGATGTTTGGGTGGCTCAGTTGGTTAAGAATCTTCCTTCCGCTTAGGTCACAATCCCAGGGTCCTAGAATCTAGCCCCGCATCGGGCTCCTCCCTGCTTGGCAGCGAGCCTGCTTCTCCCTCTGCCTGCTGCTCCCCTGTTTGTGCATGCTTGTGCTCCCTCCCTCTCTCTTTCTGACAAATAAATAATCCTTTATAAAAAAAAAAAAAAAAAAGGAAAGAAATATCAACACCCAAAATAATATCACCTGTATTAAGCCCAAGTTACCAACCAAGACTTAATGCCTAACAATTATAGTTTCAACCTCTCCCAAGAGTGGAATCTTAAACCAGTCCATCTGGAATTACCTGGCTAGCACTGGTGAGGTTAACTGCTTGACAGACCCCCCACCATCCCTAAAGGAAGGTGACCTTGCCTGACACAATTCACTCTGCTAGTAACTTCCCTGTCTCACCCTATTCTTCCTATAAAAAAGTTTTTCATTTTGAACTGGTGTTCACAGGTCCTTTCTATCTGCTAGACGGGATGCTGCCCAATTCATGAATTGCTGAATAAAGGCCAATAATATCTTCAAAATTTACTCAACTGAATTTCATCTTTTAATATCTGTACCTATAATCATTGTATTCATATCAAATATTTGAAAAAGAATACAGGAAGAGCTGAGATGGAAGAAGATCCTTGGGACTTACATCTTATTCTCTATATGGCTTCTTCTGGCTGTCGCCACCCTATCTTAATGGTTTATTAGGAAGATGAAATAGTAACCATTCTGACCCCTAGAAACTACCTATAAAAACATCTCTAATTTAGGGGCACCTGGGTGGCTCAGTTGGTTAAGTGACTGCCTTCAGCTCAGGTCATGATCCTGGAGTCCCAGGATAGAGCCCCACATTGGACTCCCTGCTCAGCAGGGAGTCTGCTTCTCCCTCTGATCCCCCCCACTCTCCTGCTCTCTCTCTTTCTCTCAAATAAATAAAAATAAGATCTTAAAAAAAAGAAAAAGGAACATCTCAAATTTAAAATGCAGGAAGAACCACTGATCTGAATCAATGCAAATTTCTAGTTAGACAATTCAATTCTTTTTCACTACAACAGAGTATGTAATTAGCAAGTATACAATAACCACTTCAAATTATGCATAAAATATTTCATTTATAAAAATGTGTATTTATTAACAACAAAATTTACTCAACACAGAAAATGGCAAATATCTATAAAACAAACTACTTATTTGTTTATAGTTATATATAACTTTGTATATAGTTATATTACTTGCTAAATGTTTCTATTTGGCAAATATTCCAGTAAAGGAATATTAACTTGACAAATATTAAATGTGATGCTTAATTGTATCAATCAAATGTCACAAGTGAACCAATTAAATGTTTTAACTAACAATATTCTATGAAGTAGTAATGTTAGCCATGTGATAGCAGATCAAATATCATTAATCCAAAATAGAAAAAATTCTACCATCTTCAAGGAATAAATGTCCACAAGGCAATTTAAAACCATTATCCAACTGTTTCTGTAATATGCTTACTAGTTTTTCTAAGAGGTTAAAAATCAAAATAGCTAAATAATACTTCCTATCTGGTTTTTAATCTGTTCAACAAAGAATTTATAAATTGCTTGCTAATAATATTCACTCTATGGGGGAACAGTATCTTCCTGAAAACTCCTTCATAAATGCAAAGAACTAAACTCAATGTCTAACAGTCACACAAAAGAAAAGCTAAACATCTTTGGAATGCATGATTCTTGTTATAGAAAAATTTTCCTGAAAGTACATACAACCTAAAAATTCATACACAAAAATAACCTTTTCCACATGGAGCCCAGTAAAGGAATTACTTAGGTTTTCCCAAAGTATGCAGAGAAATCCATTTTCATAATAAGGAGTGGAGAAAAAAATCAAAAGTCACTACCCACAGGAAGGCTGGTACGGATATCCCCCAGGCTGCCCTCAACACTTTACCTCTAAGTACCAAAGGAAAGACTATACCTACAAGTAGTTCTAACAGCTAACATGACACTCCCTCGCTAAAGTATATTACTAAGAAAATATTTTCAAAACAGGATTTATGATCCAAAGACAAGCACTTTACACAACAGTCAGTTAGCACTACAGATAAAAAACAAACCCCAAACCAGTAGGAGAGACAAAGACAAAGTGTGATCTTGCCTGCTGCTCCTCCTAACAGTTTGAACGAATGTACAGAATACACTCCATGAAACATGATAATGTACATGATACACATACATGATACATCTCACAGACATTAGACTTGGCCACATTGGTTCTTTTAAAACTATGCAAACCATATTATTCTCAACAGTGGCAACTGAGTTAAAATAAAGATCCAAGTGCATGTATGATCTCCAAAAGATGTAAGATAGAAGTGTAAACACAACAGAAGTTGAATACTAAGACATGTTATTTAACCTCTCCAGATTTAAATAATTTCATCTGAACTAAATGGGAATGTTTATTTCGTTTACTAAAGGGCCAGAATCAGACATCTTCCAATCTCTTTCATAACCAACACGTATCAATCTATTTATAAATCTGTTTGTTTCTTAAACTTATTTATGAAAATTCTAAGAAATAGGGACTTATCACAATGTATTAAACAATGTCTGGGGCCTAAATTTGTTGTTTTCTTACAGCAATGCTCAGCATAAAAGATTTTCAGGACAACCAAAAACTGGGAAAGAACTAAAGAATTCACCTTAGTGGGGTCTAAGCTGGAACAAGAAAGCAGGCAATTGTTCAAATTAACATAAAAAGTGTTATATTTTGGGGGCGCCTGGGTGGCTCAGTGGTTTAGAGCCTCTGCCTTTGGCTCAGCTCATGATCCCAGAGTCCTGGGATCGAGCCCAGCATCAGGCTTTCTGCTCAGTGGGGAGCCTGCTTCCTCCTCTCTCTGTCTGCCTCTCTGCCTACTTGTGATCTCTGTCAAATAAATAAATAAAATCTTTAAAAAAAAAAGTGTTATATTTTTGTCCTGGTCACCACAAAAGCAAGTTTCCTTATTCATCTTAAGAAAAACCCATTAACTTCTGAAATGAAAAACTTCTAACAGTCTCTTCTGAATTATTAAAGAAGCTATATATTAATTCTACAATTAAAATATACTACACATTTCTATAAAGATTTTAGAAAACTTAAATGTTCTTTAATTGCCAAATAACGTATATTTTATATCCTCTCTCTCTCTGTCTTGGTCTTCTGATAATCAAAGGGTATTTTCATAAACTATTCTGTAATTAAGAATATAAAAGGTTTTTTGTTAAGGAAGAAAAGGCCAAGTCACTGAGTAAAAACTAATTCTATGTCCTGTGTTAATATTTTTGTTTGTTGCTTCCTGTCACGCATAAAAAAATTCTATCTATCTAAAGAACTAAAAAACTATCTAAAGAAAGTGAAATCCAGAAAACATACAAAAGTTCAAGAAAATAAAAGTCATCTTTAGCACTAATACCCAGAGATAATCACTGTGGTTCAGTCTTAAAATATTACATACCTGGCTTTTTCCTTTCAACATCAAAAGATTAGTAACTTTGCCAAATGGTAGACCTAATGATATGACCTCTGCTTCGGTGACATCACTTGGAATTTTGCGAAGATGGAGAACACGGGAAGGCGAACAGGGAGGTCTATCTCCTTTAAATTTCTTGTTGTCATTCCCATTAGCTAAAAAAATATAAGATTTTTTGAAATTACTGAAACTAATTTAGGTTGACATACTACATTAACCCTATTGTCATGTTTCATCCTTCAATAGTTTTAGTTTTTGAAATTCAGGACACTGGATCTGATCAGGGAAGAGAAGGACAATGGAAAACAAACCATCCACCTTCAATGAATGGGTGTTTTTGGTTTTTCACTGCAAGTATTAAATTTGTTAAAAATTCAAGTCTGATTTTTAACTTTTCCTTGAAGCATTAAATAAATTACATATTTATACCTCTAAACAGACAACTATTTGTTGTGAGTAGAGAACAATTTTATAATGTCTCTAATGTATTTTTAAAAATATTTTTCTAATTTGTTCTAGTGCTAAATAAATAAGAACAATAACTTTTAGTAAAGATTGTAAAAGAAATTTATATTTATCACATCCTGAGGGGATTTACATTTGAACTGTATCATTATGAAAATTACTTCTTAGACATTATTATTTTTTACTGATCTTTTTATGAAGTATTTTTTAGAAGCTGTATTGTTGTTTCCTAACATAATCTTATTCCCTTATTATGTAACAGTAGATCTTAACATAAGCATCATCTTGTTAGAAATGCAAATTTTCAGCCCTACCCCAGACCTACTGAATCAAAACCTAGGGCTGGGGCCCAGTAACCTATGTTTTAACAAGCCCTCCACATGATTTTGGTGCAATCTGAAGTTTGAGAACCACTGCTATACAATAAACAAATCCACTAGCTGAGTTTACAGCTAAATTTTATTTAAATCCTTTTAACATTGACAATAACTAGAACTGACAAGCCTATAATGAATACTCAAATTTATGTACATAAGATTCAGAAATGTTTTTCCCCCCAAATAGCACCATGTATAACTGAATGAATGCAAATTATCTGAAAGCCTTAAGTTTCATTATAGTGTTTTTTTAAAATTAACATATAATGTATTATTTGTTTCTGGGGTACAGGTCTGTGATTCATCAGTCTTACACAATTCACAGCACTCACCTTAGCACAAGCCCTTCCCAAAGTCCATCACCCAGCCACCCCATTCCTCTTACCTCCCTACAGTGGGTTTTTTTTTTTTTTAAATGCTAAATAGTACCATGCTTAGCTCTATTAGGAGGAAAATACAATCTTCCCAAATGCCTAAAACTGTCATTTTTCCAAACATTAATGGAACTCTGCAAACAAAGAACATGAAGACCACATAAAAACTATATGGCAATATTCTGTAACCATATCTGTGGCACAGAACTCACTTGCTTACAAGTGGGTAGGCTGACTTAATAACCCAAACCAGGACTCACTCCCAAATTTTCTGTTCATGAATGCAGGCAGCATCCTACCCAGACCCCAAAGGCTACCGCTTCCTATAGGTCCTTACTGGCTGTGCCTGTATATAGTAAATGCCTAGCAAGACCGGAAATAACAGGCAGTCAAATATTTATTGCAAATTAACCTGGGAGGGAAGAAATTCTTTTCCCTCCTCATAAGTACCCAGAAATATTGATTTTCCCTTTCAAAATGACTGATTACATTTTTCATGTCCACTCTCGATGTCACGAAGTTCACCTATGATCTTCCCCCTTCCTCTGCCTTCCTCTACTCACTCTCCCTCTAGCCCCACCCAGCTCCAACTTACCAACCAAACTAAAATAGTTATCACATCATTATCTTGCCTTAAACACCCTGATGTGCTTCCAACCACCTAAAATGTCCCTTTGTTTCTAGTTTCCACACTGTTTTCACTTATACTGCCTCACTTGAGTTGACAAAAATATACATGAGATAAATCTTACTAATTTTAACAGATGAAGAGACAGAGGTTCAGAAAATAAATGATTTTTGTATACAGCTAGCAAGTGTAAAAAGTGTCATTCAAACTAAAGTTTATTTTTTTAGCACAAAAATCTCAAAATGCCTTACCATTCCTAGAAAACAACAAGCAACTTGGCACTAACATAAATTTTCAAAGTATGTGCAGACTTAAGTGGATTATAATAACACTGTCACTGAATTAGAACACTATAATTCATGCTCTAGATAGGAGTGAAAGCTGGGCACACGGTGTGCCCTTTTGCACCCTCCTGGTAGGCCTAGATGGCCAGACAATAGTACCACAATCTTGTGCTTTCTTAACCAGCACAAGGTGTTAAGACTGGAAAAACACCCTAAAAGCAAGAGGATTTTATCAGTTTACCCAGAATATTCCAAAACAAATGAAAGAACATTTAGAAGGTTGTTTCTTTAACAGAGGTTTTAATCATTACCTGTGTGAATAAAAACAAATATACATGCTATTTGAGCTCGTGTTAGACTATCAAATAAAGAACAATGGTAACAAATTTTTATCAAGAAATATGCAATTTGGGGCACCTGGGTGGCTCAATGGGTTAAGTGTCTGCCTTTGGCTCAGGTCATGATACCAAGGTCCTGGGACTGAACCCCAAATGGGGCTCCTTGCTCAATGGGGAGTCTGATTCTCCCTCCCCCCGCCCTCGCTTGTCCTCTTTCTCTCTCTCTCTCTCAAATAAATAAGATCTTAAAAAAAAAAAATACAATTATAGAAACCCACCATTTTAGGTTAATTGTTCTGAATTATAAAAGTGCCTGAGCTATGTTAAGAGCATGGGCTATTAAATCAGACAACCTGTTCTAACCAAGTTACCTGACATAACTGAGCCTCAAATTCTTTTCCAATAAAATGAGTATAATAGGGGTACCTGGGTGGCTCAGTTGTTAAGCATCAGGTCATGATCCCAGGGTCCTGGGATCGAGCCCTGCATCAGACTCCCTGCTCTGTGAGAAGCCTGCTTCTCCCTCTCCCACTACCCCTGCTTATTTATGTTCCTTTTCTCACTGTGTCTCTCTCTGTCCAATAAATAAATAAAATATTTTTAAAAAAATAAGTATTATAATAATAGAGCTATTTTGAAAATTAAATTAGGTAACATATTTAAATACTAGACGTAGGCACACCTGGGTGGCTCAGTCAGTTAAGGGTCTACTTTCAGCTCAGGTCATGATGCCGGGGTCCTGGGATCAAGCCCCTCATCAGGCTACCTGCTCAGCAGGGAGTCTGCTTTTCCTTCTTCCCCTGCCCCCCCACCCTCTGCTCTTGCTGGCACTCTTGATTGAACTCTGGCTCTAAAATAAATAAAAAATTTCTAAATACTAGGTATAATGCCTAGCATATAGTAATCAATAATATGTCTCGATTTTCTTAGGAAGGACTGTGTTACCTGGAAGTGATATTCTTTCCACTTCTTTGTTATTAAAATGATGCTTGTAGGTGACAAGCATTTTTTCTCTTGAAGTGCTTACTTAGCAAAATTTAAGACATTGCTCAAAATTAACTAAAAATTTTATTATTCTATGAAATCTAGAAATCTAAGAATTACTCATCTAGATGACCCCAGAAAAGGTTATAGCCACTGAAAAATGGAAAATATATAAGCAATCACATGGCCATAATTTACTAAAAGTCAACAGGAAACAAGGAAATTATAATGCATTAAATACATAACTTTGAAGAGCTACTCTCTGTACAAAATACATTAGAGACTTTCCAAAATTTTTATTATGAAAATCAGCATTCAAAATACTTAGCTTGTAAAAACCCTGCATCTTATTGAACAATATATTGAAAACTACTGAATGCCTGCTACATATTAGTCAGGTTCCAAAAAAATAAGTAGAAGAGACTTTTAAAAATTCATATATTCCCATCTCGAAACTGAAGAAATCCACCAGGAAAACTATCCTACAAATATGGATCTTTTAAAAAATGCAACTTTATTAGGTTATACTTTAGATATAATAAAATCCACCTACATTTTAAATGCAATTTGTCGAATACTGCAAAAATCAAGATATAGAACCTTTCTACCATCTCCAAAAGTTCCCCAGTGCTCCTTTGTAGTCAATCCTCCCTCTAAAACCCCCACCTCTCAAACTAAACATGTACCATACACTACTACCATACTGTCTTGATTATGATAGCTTTAGAGCAATTTTTTTAAGTAATCTTTATACCCAAAGTGGAGCTTGAACTCATAACCTTGAGATCAAAAGTCCCATGCTCTTCCAACCAAGCCAGCCAGGAGCCCCTTAATAGCCATTCTTGAAATCAGGTACTTATCTGGGGAAGAATTCACGTAACAGTTTTGAGTCATCCAAAACATATATATCATGATTTCTCTCTGCATTTATTGAGGTCCCTTTAATTTCCCTTAACAACATTCTGTGGTTTTCAGTGTAATAGTCTTGCATATATTGCTTACCCTGTATCCTACAACCTTAGTAATATTTTAGAACTTTCTACATACACAGCTTTGTTCCTTACTTTCCAACATGTATGCCTTTTACTTCCTTTCTTTTTAAAAAATATTTTATTTATTTATTGGTCAGAGACAGAGAGAGAGAGCACAAGCAGAGGGATCAGAAGGCAGAGAGAGAAGCAGACTCCCCTTGAGCAAGGAGCTGGATGGCAGTTGATTCCAGGACCCTGGGATCATGACATGAGCCAAAGGCAGACGCTCAACTGACTGAGCCACCCAGGTGTCCTTGCCTTTTATTTCTTACTCTAGCTTTACTGAACTGGCTAGTACTCCGTGTACAAAGTTGAATAGAAATAATGAGATTGAACATACTTGCATCATTATGTATTTCAGAGGATAGGATTCTCTTAACAACATTAAGTATGATGTAGTTTCATACCTTTATCAGGTTAAACAGATTCCCTTCTATTCCTAGTGGCTGAGGGTCTTGTTTATCACGAATAAAAACTGAATTTTTCAAATAACACCTCAGGATATGTTAAGATGATCATAAAGTTTTTCTCTTTATTCCGTTAACAGAGTATGTTGCACTAATTTTCAAAAGTTAAACTACTTTGTATTTTTGGAATAATTCTGACTCATTCATGATATATGATCTCCTCTCTACAGACATGTAACTGAATTTAATTTAATGCCATCTAAATATTATCTTTGGGTCCATTTTCATGAGGGATATTAATCTGTAGTTTTCTTTTCCCTCCTGTATCAAGGGTAATACTAACTCCATAAAATAAATTAGAAAATGTTCTTCTCTTCTATACTCTGAGTTTGTATAGCATTGGTATTATTACTTCCTAAAATAAAGCCATTAGGTCTTTAACTTTTTAATTCTCAATTTTAAATAGGTATAGAGTTATTTGGGTTTTCTAGTCATTTTGTGTCAGTTGTGGTGCTTTGTATTTTTCAAGGAATTTGTCCACTTCTAAACTGAATGAATGCCTATTCATCTTAATGGCTTAAAATTATTCATAATCTTTTCTTTATCTCTGTTTTAGCCTGTGTACGATACTGCAACAAAATACAACAGACAGGGTGGTTTAACAATAGAAATTTAGTTTCTCACAGTTCTGGAGATTAGAAGCCCAAAATTAAGGTACCAGCATGTCACTTTTTTTTTTTTAAATATTTTATTTATTTATTTTTTAGAGAGAGAGAGAAAGTGCGAGCTCAGGCAGACAGAGGCAGAGGGAGAAGCAGGCTCCCTGCCGAGCAAGGAGCCCGATGTGGGACTCGATCCCAGGAGCTGGGATCATGACCTGAGCCGAAGGCAGCCGCTTAACCAAGTGAGCCACCCAGGCGTCCCAGCATGTCACTTTCTAATGAGGGCTCTTTTCCTGGCTTTAGACAAGGTAACTTTGTCCGTGTCCTCACATGGCGGAGCCAAGAGCAAGCTCTCTGGTATCTCTTTATAAGGACACTAATACCATCACGAGGGCTCCAACTCTTAAGGCCCCAACTCCACATATCATTACAGTGAGGACTGGGCCTTACACACAAGAACTTGAGAGGTATACATTCGTTCATTCAGTCCATAACATTACCCTTTTGATGTACAGGCGCATTCTTGATGTTAGTAATTTCTCGCCTTTTTTGGTCTACCCAGAAGTTTATCAATTTTATTGACCTATAAAAAAACGACCATTGGGGACGCCTGGGTGGCTCAGTTGGTTAAGCAGCTGCTTTCGGCTCAGGTCATGATCCCAGCGTCCTGGGATGAGTCCCACATCGGGCTCCTTGCTTGGCAGGGAGCCTGCTTCTCCCTCTGCCTCTGCTCGCTCGCTCTCTCTCTCTAACAAATAAATAAATAAAATCTTTAAAAAAAAAAAAAACAACCATTGGTTTCATTTTTCTTTTCTACTGCTTATTTTCTATGTCCTTAATCTATGCTCCTCATATTTAATATTTTCTTTATTTATTTGGGACTTTAACTTACTTTTCTTTGCTATGCTTAGAAGCATAAATGATTCATTTTATACTTTTTTCTTTTCTAATATAAACATTTAAAGCTATACATTTCCTTCTAAGAACAGTTCTAGCTGTACCCTTCAAAGTTTAGTAAATTGCATTTTGATTTTAATTCAATCAATCCAGGGGCACCTGGGTGGCTCAGTGGGTTAAAGCCTCTGCCTTCGGCTCAGGTCATGATCTCAGGGTCCTGGGATCGAGCCCCGCATCGGGCTCTCTGCTCTGCGGGTAGCCTGCTTCCTCTCTCTCTCTCTCTGCCTACTTGTGATCTCTGTCAAATAAATAAATAAAATCTTTAAAAAAAAATTTTTTTTAATTAAATCAATCCAAACTATTTTCTAATTTCCTTTGTAACATATTTGATCCACCGGTTAAGCATTACTCTTTTTTTAAGAAGTAATTAGGAAAAATTTCCCCATAAATTGAGGATTATACCCTTTTTTTAAAAAAAGGATTTTATTCATTTGATATATAGAGAGAAAGCACAAGCAGGGGGAGTGGGAGAGAGAGAAGCAGGCTTCCCACTGAGCAGGGAGCCTGATGCGGAACTCAATTCCAGGACCCAGGTCCCTGGGATCATGACCTGAACCATCTGAGCTACCCAGGCACCCCGAGAATTATACTTTTTTGATTTCTAATATAATTTTAATGAAGTAAAAGAACTAACTCTACATAATTTTAATGCATTCACCTTTATTGAGACTTGTTTTAGGATCCACATATAGCCTATCTTGGTGACATTTCATGTGAACTTAAAAAAATGTGTATTTTGATAATGTTACAGAAAACGTTCCATTGTCAATTAAAACAACCTAGTTGTTAATGTTCAAAACGTCTATATTAGGGGATCTACAAACTTTTTCTTAAAGGTCTACATAAGTAGCTTAGGCTTTGTGAGCCATATAATCTCTGTTGCATCTATTTAACTCTACAGTGGTAGCATAAAAGCACCCATAGGTATGTAAATAAAGGAGTGTGCAGGGGTTCAAATAAAGTTTTATGTGCAAACACTGAAATTTCAATTTCATATAAGCTTCATGTATCTCAGAATATTGTTCTTTATTTTTTTCACAATTTAAAAATGTAAAAATCAGTCTTAGGTCACAGGAAATATAAAAATGGACAAATAAGACAGATCTGGCCCACATGTCAGAGTCTGTCAACCCCTTGTTCTGTATCCTGATTTTCTATCAACTACGATACCAATTACTGGGAGAGAAGTTTTGAAATCTCCAGCTGTAACTGTGAATTTGTCTATTTTTCTATTTAGTTCTATTAGCTTTCATTTTATGTATTTGGAAGCTCTGTAATCATGTATATATAATATATAAAAATTATATATAATATACAGCATATATTACATATCAATTATAAATAAAATTATGTATTATAAATAAATAAAATGATATAAAATTATATCATAAATAAGATGGCATACATTTTATATATATTAATATATATTAAAGTTACATATATTTTTCCTTATACACTTACTAAGAAATACAAATAAATATAATGAAACACAAAATGATAAATAATGAATAAAATGAAATACAAAAAAAAATAGTCTAAAGAAAGCCAGGAAACAAAGGAAGAAAATGCAAAGAATAAATGGTACAAAGAGAAAACAATGGCAAGATGGTAGACTTACAACCAACCATGTCAAATAATTTTATTAAGTGGAAATGGCAAAAGATTCCAAATAAAAGGCAGAGTTTATCAATCTGATAAAAGCAAGACTCAATTATATGATGTGTCGAAGAAATCCATTTTTCAAAAAATTTTGTATTTTGGGACACTCAGTTGGTTAAGTCTGCCTTTGGCTTAGGTCATGATCCCAGGGTACTGGGACTAAGGCCCACATCAGGGTCCTCGCTCAGTGGGGAGCCTGCTTCTCCCTCTGCCTGCTGCTCCTCCTACTTGTACTCTCTCTTTCTCTAACAAATAAATAAATAAAATATCTTTAATAAAAAATAAAAATAAGAAAATATATTATCATTAAGTAATCTTTACACCCAATGTGGGGCTTGAACTCACTACCCCAAGACAAAGAATCAAACATGCTCTATTGACTGAGCCAGCTAAGTGCCCCAGAAGAAATTTATTTTAAGCATAAGATCTCAGTTTCAAAATAAAAGGAATGGAAAAAGATAAATATATAGACAGTAATCATAATAAAGCTGTGTGGCTATACTAATATCTGACAAAGCAAACTTCAGGAAAAGGAATATTACCAGGGATAAAAAGTCATTTCATAATAAAGGAATCAATTTATCAAGAAAAGATAATATGTCATGCATAAATGAAACATACAAACATAATATGTAGTTGATCTCTGCTTTTTAACTGGAATCTTTATACTCTTTGTTTAATTTGTTTAAGTGATTGCTCTGGGGATAAATTATCAATATGCATCTTTAACTTGCACAGTGTACCTTCAAATGATAACATCTAGGTACAATGTAAGAACTTTTCAAAGTGTATGTTTATGTCCCTCATCAAAATCTTTCTGTTATTGTCATATATTTTACTTTTCATATATGCCACAGCCCCCCAAATATATTAACTATTATCTTGCTTTAGTCCATTTTTTTCTTCTTACATCATGTTTTATACACTTAATGTATCTTTTTTTTTTTTTAAGATTTTATCTATTCATTTGCTGGGGGGGAGAGAGGAGAGAGAGCGCAAGCTGGGGGAGACGGACAGGGAGTAGCAGACTCCCCACTGAGCAGGGAGCCCAATGCTGGGCCCTGGGGGTCATGAGCAGAGCCGAAGGCAGACACCTAACCAACTGAGCCACTCAGGCACTCCAACACTTAATGTATCCCATAGCCCTTTCCATAGAGAGCACTCTATACTTCTTTTCCCTTTCTTTCTTTCTTTCTTTTTACTGCAGTAAAATCATATAGCAAAATTCACTATCCTAACCATTTCAAATGTAGAATTCAGTGGTATTAAACACATTCATAATATGCAACTATCACCACTGTCCATTTCAATAACTCTTTTCATCACATAAAACTAAAATTCTATACTCATTAAACAGTAACTCCCTATTTCCCTCTTCTTCCAGTCCCTGGCAATCACTTTTCTACTCCCCATCTCTATGATTTTGAGTACTCTCACTTCCTCTTGTGCATATTCTACAGCTATTTCCTTTGTAGTTACCATGGGGACTATGCTTAATATCTTTAAGTTATAACACTCTAATCTGAATTTATGCCAGCATATCTTCAGTAATATGCAAAAACTCTGTTCCTTTATACCTCTACCCCCACCCTTTGCTGTTGCTGATGTCACAGTATTATAACTTTATATACATGTGCCCCAAAACACGAACTAAAAATTCTTTTAAATGTGTTAGTCTCCCAAAATACATGGGAAAAAATGTAGTGCTACAAACATGTCACATGCTAGCTTTTAGATTAATAACACTTTTTAAAATTCTCTTGTGAAAGACTTGTACTCTGAAAACTATAAAATGCTGATGCAAGAAATGGAAGGGAACATAAAAAGACACTCCATGCTCACAGACTGGAAGAACAAATACTGTTCAACTGTCTATACTACCCAAAGCAATCTACACACTTAATGCAATCCCTAACAAAACACCAACAGCAGTTTTCACAGAACTAGAAAAAATAACCCTAAAATTTGGCATGGACCCACCAAACACCCCAAACAGCCAAAGCAATCTTGAAGAAAAAAACGTGAAGCTGGAAACATCACAATTCCAGACTTTAAGTTATATTACAAAGCTTTAGTAATGAAAACACTGTGGTAAACAAACATACAAATCAATGGAACAGAAGAGAAAACCCAGAAATAAACCCACGACCATAAGAACAATTAATCTTTGACAAATTAATCCCTTCGACAAAGGGAAGAGTATCCAATGGGGAAAAAAGTCTCTTCAACAAATAGTGTTGGGAGAACTGGCCAGCGACATGCAAGAGGATGAAATTGGACCACTTTCTTTCACCATACCAAAAATAAAATCAAAATGGATTAAAGACCTAAATGTGAGGCCTGAAACCATGAAAATCCTCAAAGAGAGCACAGACAGTAACTTCTTTGATATCACCTGTAGCAACTTCTTTCTAGATATATCTACCGAGGCATGGAAAACAAAAGAAAAAATAAACCATTGGTACTACAGCAAAATCAAGCTTCTGTACAGCAAAGTAAACAATCGATAAAACTAACAGACAACCTACAGAGAAGATATCTGCAAATGACATATCCAATAAAGGGTTAGTATCCAAAATACATAAAGAACTTATAAAACCCGACACCCAAAAAAACAAATAATCCAATTACAAATTACAAAATGAGTACAAGACATGAGCAGGCATTTCTTCCAAGGAAGAAATGCAGATGGCCAACAGACAAATGAAAAGATGTTCATCATCACTTACCATCAGGGAAATGCAAATCAAAACTACAATGAGGTATCATCTTACGCCTGTCAGAATGGCTAAAATCAGTAACACAAGAAAGAACAGGTGTTGGTGAGGATGTGCAGAAAAAGGAACCCTTGTACACTGTTGGTGGGATATCATATAATATTTGTCATTCTCTATTTTGCTTAGCATAATACTTTTCAGCTCCATCCATGTCACTGCAAATGACAAGATTTTGGTTTTTTTATGGCTGAATATTCCATTCTGTGTGTGTGTCTATGTGCATATAGACAGATACACCATATCTTTTTTAAGACTTTATTTAAGAGAGACAGAGGGAGAGTGCACGAGCAGGGAGAGGAGGCAGAGAGAGAGGGAGAGGGAGAAGCAGATTTTCCACTGAGCTCAATCCCAGGCATCTGGGATTATGACCTAAGCCGAAGGCAGATGCTTCACAAACCAAGCCACCCAGGTGCCCCTTAGGATTTTATTTTTAAGTAATCTCTACCTCTAACATGGAGCTTGAACTCACAACCCCAGGATCTGATTCCACTAACGGAGACAGCCAGGCACCCCTCTTTTTTTTTTTTTTAATCTGTGACTGGACTTTAGAGTCAAGTATGTCACACACAAATGATTTTTTAAAATCTAATTTATTTAAGCTAGAACACAAACAAAAACACTTTTGAAGGACAGTTTTGCCAAATACAGGACTCTCAGTTGACAGTTTAATTCTTTTAGTACTTTGAATATATTAGACCACTGCTTTCTGATTCCCAAAGTTCCTGATGAGAAACATGTTCACAGGGGTGCCTGGGTGGGTTAAAGCCTCTGCTTTAAGCTCAGGTCATGATCCCAGGGTCCTGGGATGGAGCCCGACATTGGGCTCTCTGTTCAGCAGGGAGCCTGCTTCCTCCTCCCTCTCTCTCTGCCTGCCTCTCTGCCTACTAGTGATCTGTCTGTCAAATAAATAAATAAAAAGAAACATGCTCACATTCTTATTGAGGATACTTATATGTGATGAGTTGATTCTTTCTTTTGGCTTTCAAGATTCTTTGTCTATGGAAGGTCTGATTATGTGTCTCATGTGAGTCTCCTTGAGTTCATCTAACTTGGAGTTAAGCTTCTTCGATGTTTATACTCAAAACTTTTCATCAAATTTGGGGCTGTGTGTGGTGGAATACCTGTCTGGCACAGTCAATGGAGCATGCAACTCTTGAGCTCGGGGTTCTAAGTTCAAGCCCCATGTTGGGTACAGAGATTACTTAAAAATGCAATCTTTATTGGGGTGCCTGGATGGCTCAGTCAGTTAAGCATTCGACTCTTCATTTTGACTCAGTCATGAGTCATGGGATTGGGCCCTGCATCAGGCTCTGCACTCAGTGGGGAGTCTGCTTGAAGATTCTATTCCTCCACCCCTCCACCCACTGACCATGTACTCTCCCTCTCTCTCTAAAATAAATAAATCTTCAGGGGTGTCCGATGGCTCAGTCGTTAAGTGTCTGCCTTCAGCTCAGGTCATAATCCCAGGGTCCTGGGATTGAGCCCCACATCGGGCTTCCTGCTCAGCAGGAAGCCTGCTTCTCCCTCTCCCACTCCCCCTGCTTGTGCTCCCTCTCTCGCTGTGTCTCTCCCTCAAATAAATAGATAAAATCTTTAAAAAAAATCTTTAAAGTAAAATAACATAAAATCTTTATTAAAAAATAATTGGGGGCTGTGGTAACTCTAGAAATCAGATTCTTACCCTTCCTCAGGATCTTCTAGTTTTTGTTATGGTCTTTCTTCTTTTGATTGTTGTAAGCTACCTTTGTACTGAGAATCAGCCTTAGGTTTATGTAAATTTAAAGTCCTCTCTGGTTTCTTTAGAGCCTTTTTCCCTGGCATGTATTATCACTTTCTAATTTTCCCTATAGAAGCAGTTGTTTTTTAATGTCTTAGTCTCTAATATCTCACTCCCAAAAAGGGAGTGAGAAAGGGAAACATGAAGGGAAAGGGAAAGAATGCCAGTTCTCTGAATTCACTAGAAGTCACTGGAGGAGGGGGGAGTTTGCTACAACAGAAGGAGATGCAAAGACAATGGCTGCCAGCCTCTGTCTGCAACTGTGTGCTCAGAAGAAGCAATTAACAATCAGAACACAGATCCCTGAGAGTTAAGAGGACAATGTTCTTTCTACCCATGTTGGCTCCCTCAAGCGATTTGTAAGCTGCTCCTGGAACATGTAGGTAGATACCTGCCACATGATTTAAGAGCAGAGGATAGGAGGTGCCTGGGTGGCTCAGCTGATTAAGTGTCTGTCTTCACCTCAGGTCAGGACAGCCCCCATCAGGCTCCCTGCTCAGTGGAGAGCCTACTTCTGCTTCTCCCTCTTTCCCCCCCCCTACTCCCCCCCCCCCATACCATACCCCCTCCCCTGATTCATGTTTTCTCCTGCCTCTCTCTCAAAAAAAAAAAAAAATAATAAAAAAAAAAAAAAAGCAGACAATGGGTAGCTGCTACCGTGCTAAGACCTGAAATTGATCAAAATTAAACACAATTTACCTTCTAAGTCTTCCTCTGGAACAACTTGCAAACTTTCAATAGACTCCAGAGCTCCAAATTATACAGAGTCTGTTAGTGCAATTGTTGTCTAGGCAGGGAGTCAGATTCCTGGTGCTTCTTACTCCACTATTCCCAGAATCCTCTTTCAACTATCTTAAATTAACAAAATAAACAGGAAGAAGAAGAAGAAGGAGGGAGAAGTCATATCCACTCTGTGGATATTTACCATTTTTATAAACTCAAGTTTCTACCTGGTATCATTTTCAAGTTTGAAGAATCTCCTTTACCATTTCATGTAACAGACATCTGTTACTGACAAATGCTCTCAGCTCTTGTCTTCCTCAAAGAAAGTTTGATTTTAACTTCATTTTTGAAATTTTAGATGGATATAGATGATTGTGCTTATTTTCAGCACTTTAAAGACGTTATTCCATTGTCTTCTGGCTTACAGTTCAGACAAAAAAGTCTGTATAATTCTTACCTTGATTTTACTGAATAAAATGGGACTTTTTTCCCTCTGGCTACTTTTAAGATTTGTTTTGCATTCCTGGTTTTCAAGTATTTTATAATGATGAGCCTTGGTGTGCTTTTTACTGTATTTACCGGCTTGTGGTTCACTGAACTTCTTAGTTATGTGGCTTTATAGTTTCTACCATATTTGGAATTATTTTCAATCACTATTTCTTCAAGTTTATCTGCTTCCCTGCCACCACCTTCCTTTTCTGGGACCTGATTTACACATATGTTTGGACCACCTGATGTTTTTCTATAGTTTACTAAAGACTGTTCATTTCTTCCTCAATCTTTTTTGGTCTGTGTGCTTTAGTTTCTACAGCTATCTCTTTGTTTTGTTTTGTTTTAAATAATCTCTCCACCCAATGTGTGGCTCGAACTCACAACCAAAAGATCAAGAGTTATGTGCTCTAGGCAGCAACTTCTTCCTAGGAACAACGCCAAAGGCAAGGGAAGCAAGGGAAAAAA